>CATVIB010000323.1:0-135789 GCA_958336395.1 Ctenicera cuprea
AAATTTTGAGTGTCTAATTTCAAAATTCGATTTTTTTATTCTCGAGTTTATAATCTTTATAATCTCAAAGTTTTTAATTTTCAATCTCGAAATTTCAACTATTTAAGTTCAGAATTTCGACTTGTTAGTCTTGAAATTGCGACTGTATAATAACTAAATTTTTTACTTTTAGTCTCAAACTTTTGACTTTATATTTTCGAAATTTCAACTTTCTAATCTCAAACGTTCGACTCTTTTATTAAAAATTCGACTTTATAATATCAGAATTTCGACGTTTTAATCTGGAGTGTTGGACTTTATTATCTCCAAATTTTGAGTGTCTAATTTCAAAATTCGATTTTTTTATTCTCGAGTTTATAATCTTTATAATCTCAAAGTTTTTAATTTTCAATCTCGAAATTTCAACTATTTAAGTTCAGAATTTCGACTTGTTAGTCTTGAAATTGCGACTGTATAATAACTAAATTTTTTACTTTATAGTCTCAAACTTTTGACTTTATATTTTCGAAATTTCAACTTTCTTATCTCAAACGTTTGACTCTTTTATTTAAAAATTCGACTTTATAATATCAGAATTTCGACGTTTTAATCTGGAGTGTTGGACTTTATTATCTCCAAATTTTGAGTGTCTAATTTCAAAATTCGATTTTTTTATTCTCGAGTTTATAATCTTTATAATCTCAAAGTTTTTAATTTTCAATCTGGAAATTTCAACTATTTAAGTTCAGAATTTCGACTGTTAGTCTTGAAATTGCGACTGTATAATAACTAAATTTTTTACTTTATAGTCTCAAACTTTTGACTTTATATTTTCGAAATTTCAACTTTCTAATCTCAAACGTTTGACTCTTTTATTTAAAAATTCGACTTTATAATATCAGAATTTCGACGTTTTAATCTGGAGTGTTGGACTTTATTATCTCCAAATTTTGAGTGTCTAATTTCAAAATTCGATTTTTTTATTCTCGAGTTTATAATCTTTATAATCTCAAAGTTTTTAATTTTCAATCTCGAAATTTCAACTATTTAAGTTCAGAATTTCGACTTGTTAGTCTTGAAATTGCGACTGTATAATAACTAAATTTTTTACTTTATAGTCTCAAACTTTTGACTTTATATTTTCGAAATTTCAACTTTCTAATCTCAAACTTTTGACTCTTTTATTTAAAAATTCGACTTTATAATATCAGAATTTCGACGTTTTAATCTGGAGTGTTGGACTTCATTATCTCCAAATTTTGAGTGTCTAATTTCAAAATTCGATTTTTTTATTCTCGAGTTTATAATCTTTATAATCTCAAAGTTTTTAATTTTCAATCTCGAAATTTCAACTATTTAAGTTCAGAATTTCGACTTGCTAGTCTTGAAATTGCGACTGTATAATAACTAAATTTTTTACTTTATAGTCTCAAACTTTTGACTTTATATTTTCGAAATTTCAACTTTCTAATCTCAAACGTTTGACTCTTTTATTTAAAAATTCGACTTTATAATATCAGAATTTCGACGTTTTAATCTGGAGTGTTGGACTTATTATCTCCAAATTTGAGTGTCTAATTTCAAAATTCGATTTTTTTTTATTCTCGAGTTTATAATCTTTATAATCTCAAAGTTTTTAATTTTCAATCTGGAAATTTCAACTATTTAAGTTCAGAATTTCGACTTGTTAGTCTTGAAATTGCGACTGTATAATAACTAAATTTTTTACTTTATAGTCTCAAACTTTTGACTTTATATTTTCGAAATTTCAACTTTCTAATCTCAAACGTTTGACTCTTTTATTTAAAAATTCGACTTTATAATATCAGAATTTCGACGTTTTAATCTGGAGTGTTGGACTTTATTATCTCCAAATTTTGAGTGTCTAATTTCAAAATTCGATTTTTTTATTCTCGAGTTTATAATCTTTATAATCTCAAAGTTTTTAATTTTCAATCTCGAAATTTCAACTATTTAAGTTCAGAATTTCGACTTGTTAGTCTTGAAATTGCGACTGTATAATAACTAAATTTTTACTTTATAGTCTCAAACTTTTGACTTTATATTTTCGAAATTTCAACTTTCTAATCTCAAACTTTTGACTCTTTTATTTAAAAATTCGACTTTATAATATCAGAATTTCGACGTTTTAATCTGGAGTGTTGGACTTCATTATCTCCAAATTTTGAGTGTCTAATTTCAAAATTCGATTTTTTTTATTCTCGAGTTTATAATCTTTATAATCTCAAAGTTTTTAATTTTCAATCTCGAAATTTCAACTATTTAAGTTCAGAATTTCGACTTGCTAGTCTTGAAATTGCGACTGTATAATAACTAAATTTTTTACTTTATAGTCTCAAACTTTTGACTTTATATTTTCGAAATTTCAACTTTCTAATCTCAAACTTTTGACTCTTTTATTTAAAAATTCGACTTTATAATATCAGAATTTCGACGTTTTAATCTGGAGTGTTGGACTTTATTATCTCCAAATTTTGAGTGTCTAATTTCAAAATTCGATTTTTTTATTCTCGAGTTTATAATCTTTATAATCTTAAAGTTTTTAATTTTCAATCTCGAAATTTCAACTATTTAAGTTCAGAATTTCGACTGTTAGTCTTGAAATTGCGACTGTATAATAACTAAATTTTTTACTTTATAGTCTCAAACTTTTGACTTTATATTTTCGAAATTTCAACTTTCTAATCTCAAACTTTTGACTCTTTTATTTAAAAATTCGACTTTATAATATCAGAATTTCGACGTTTTAATCTGGAGTGTTGGACTTCATTATCTCCAAATTTTGAGTGTCTAATTTCAAAATTCGATTTTTTTATTCTCGAGTTTATAATCTTTATAATCTCAAAGTTTTTAATTTTCAATCTCGAAATTTCAACTATTTAAGTTCAGAATTTCGACTTGTTAGTCTTGAAATTGCGACTGTATATAACTAAATTTTTTACTTTATAGTCTCAAACTTTTGACTTTATATTTTCGAAATTTCAACTTTCTAATCTCAAACGTTCGACTCTTTTATTTAAAAATTCGACTTTATAATATCAGAATTTCGACGTTTTAATCTGGAGTGTTGGACTTTATTATCTCCAAATTTTGAGTGTCTAATTTCAAAATTCGATTTTTTTATTCTCGAGTTTATAATCTTTATAATCTCAAAGTTTTTAATTTTCAATCTGGAAATTTCAACTATTTAAGTTCAGAATTTCGACTTGTTAGTCTTGAAATTGCGACTGTATAATAACTAAATTTTTTACTTTATAGTCTCAAACTTTTGACTTTATATTTTCGAAATTTCAACTTTCTTATCTCAAACGTTTGACTCTTTTATTTAAAAATTCGACTTTATAATATCAGAATTTCGACGTTTTAATCTGGAGTGTTGGACTTTATTATCTCCAAATTTTGAGTGTCTAATTTCAAAATTCGATTTTTTTATTCTCGAGTTTATAATCTTTATAATCTCAAAGTTTTTAATTTTCAATCTCGAAATTTCAACTATTTAAGTTCAGAATTTCGACTGTTAGTCTTGAAATTGCGACTGTATAATAACTAAATTTTTTACTTTATAGTCTCAAACTTTTGACTTTATATTTTCGAAATTTCAACTTTCTAATCTCAAACTTTTGACTCTTTTATTTAAAAATTCGACTTTATAATATCAGAATTTCGACGTTTTAATCTGGAGTGTTGGACTTTATTATCTCCAAATTTTGAGTGTCTAATTTCAAAATTCGATTTTTTTTATTCTCGAGTTTATAATCTTTATAATCTCAAAGTTTTTAATTTTCAATCTGGAAATTTCAACTATTTAAGTTCAGAATTTCGACTGTTAGTCTTGAAATTGCGACTGTATAATAACTAAATTTTTTACTTTATAGTCTCAAACTTTTGACTTTATATTTTCGAAATTTCAACTTTCTAATCTCAAACTTTTGACTCTTTTATTTAAAAATTCGACTTTATAATATCAGAATTTCGACGTTTTAATCTGGAGTGTTGGACTTCATTATCTCCAAATTTTGAGTGTCTAATTTCAAAATTCGATTTTTTTATTCTCGAGTTTATAATCTTAAAGTTTTTAATTTTCAATCTCGAAATTTCAACTATTTAAGTTCAGAATTTCGACTGTTAGTCTTGAAATTGCGACTGTATAATAACTAAATTTTTTACTTTATAGTCTCAAACTTTTGACTTTATATTTTCGAAATTTCAACTTTCTTATCTCAAACGTTTGACTCTTTTATTTAAAAATTCGACTTTATAATATCAGAATTTCGACGTTTTAATCTGGAGTGTTGGACTTTATTATCTCCAAATTTTGAGTGTCTAATTTCAAAATTCGATTTTTTTATTCTCGAGTTTATAATCTTTATAATCTCAAAGTTTTTAATTTTCAATCTCGAAATTTCAACTATTTAAGTTCAGAATTTCGACTGTTAGTCTTGAAATTGCGACTGTATAATAACTAAATTTTTTACTTTATAGTCTCAAACTTTTGACTTTATATTTTCGAAATTTCAACTTTCTAATCTCAAACTTTTGACTCTTTTATTTAAAAATTCGACTTTATAATATCAGAATTTCGACGTTTTAATCTGGAGTGTTGGACTTCATTATCTCCAAATTATGAGTGTCTAATTTCAAAATTCGATTTTTTTTATTCTCGAGTTTATAATCTTTATAATCTCAAAGTTTTTAATTTTCAATCTCGAAATTTCAACTATTTAAGTTCAGAATTTCGACTTGTTAGTCTTGAAATTGCGACTGTATAATAACTAAATTTTTTACTTTATAGTCTCAAACTTTTGACTTTATATTTTCGAAATTTCAACTTTCTAATCTCAAACGTTCGACTCTTTTATTTAAAAATTCGACTTTATAATATCAGAATTTCGACGTTTTAATCTGGAGTGTTGGACTTTATTATCTCCAAATTTTGAGTGTCTAATTTCAAAATTCGATTTTTTTTATTCTCGAGTTTATAATCTTTATAATCTCAAAGTTTTTAATTTTCAATCTGGAAATTTCAACTATTTAAGTTCAGAATTTCGACTTGTTAGTCTTGAAATTGCGACTGTATAATAACTAAATTTTTTACTTTATAGTCTCAAACTTTTGACTTTATATTTTCGAAATTTCAACTTTCTAATCTCAAACGTTCGACTCTTTTATTTAAAAATTCGACTTTATAATATCAGAATTTCGACGTTTTAATCTGGAGTGTTGGACTTTATTATCTCCAAATTTTGAGTGTCTAATTTCAAAATTCGATTTTTTTTATTCTCGAGTTTATAATCTTTATAATCTCAAAGTTTTTAATTTTCAATCTGGAAATTTCAACTATTTAAGTTCAGAATTTCGACTTGTTAGTCTTGAAATTGCGACTGTATAATAACTAAATTTTTTACTTTATAGTCTCAAACTTTTGACTTTATATTTTCGAAATTTCAACTTTCTAATCTCAAACGTTTGACTCTTTTATTTAAAAATTCGACTTTATAATATCAGAATTTCGACGTTTTAATCTGGAGTGTTGGACTTTATTATCTCCAAATTTTGAGTGTCTAATTTCAAAATTCGATTTTTTTATTCTCGAGTTTATAATCTTTATAATCTCAAAGTTTTTAATTTTCAATCTCGAAATTTCAACTATTTAAGTTCAGAATTTCGACTTGTTAGTCTTGAAATTGCGACTGTATAATAACTAAATTTTTTACTTTATAGTCTCAAACTTTTGACTTTATATTTTCGAAATTTCAACTTTCTAATCTCAAACTTTTGACTCTTTTATTTAAAAATTCGACTTTATAATATCAGAATTTCGACGTTTTAATCTGGAGTGTTGGACTTCATTATCTCCAAATTTTGAGTGTCTAATTTCAAAATTCGATTTTTTTTATTCTCGAGTTTATAATCTTTATAATCTCAAAGTTTTTAATTTTCAATCTCGAAATTTCAACTATTTAAGTTCAGAATTTCGACTTGCTAGTCTTGAAATTGCGACTGTATAATAACTAAATTTTTTACTTTATAGTCTCAAACTTTTGACTTTATATTTTCGAAATTTCAACTTTCTAATCTCAAACTTTTGACTCTTTTATTTAAAAATTCGACTTTATAATATCAGAATTTCGACGTTTTAATCTGGAGTGTTGGACTTCATTATCTCCAAATTTTGAGTGTCTAATTTCAAAATTCGATTTTTTTATTCTCGAGTTTATAATCTTTATAATCTCAAAGTTTTTAATTTTCAATCTCGAAATTTCAACTATTTAAGTTCAGAATTTCGACTTGTTAGTCTTGAAATTGCGACTGTATAATAACTAAATTTTTTACTTTATAGTCTCAAACTTTTGACTTTATATTTTCGAAATTTCAACTTTCTAATCTCAAACTTTTGACTCTTTTATTTAAAAATTCGACTTTATAATATCAGAATTTCGACGTTTTAATCTGGAGTGTTGGACTTCATTATCTCCAAATTTTGAGTGTCTAATTTCAAAATTCGATTTTTTTTATTCTCGAGTTTATAATCTTTATAATCTCAAAGTTTTTAATTTTCAATCTCGAAATTTCAACTATTTAAGTTCAGAATTTCGACTTGTTAGTCTTGAAATTGCGACTGTATAATAACTAAATTTTTTACTTTATAGTCTCAAACTTTTGACTTTATATTTTCGAAATTTCAACTTTCTAATCTCAAACGTTCGACTCTTTTATTTAAAAATTCGACTTTATAATATCAGAATTTCGACGTTTTAATCTGGAGTGTTGGACTTTATTATCTCCAAATTTTGAGTGTCTAATTTCAAAATTCGATTTTTTTTATTCTCGAGTTTATAATCTTTATAATCTCAAAGTTTTTAATTTTCAATCTGGAAATTTCAACTATTTAAGTTCAGAATTTCGACTTGTTAGTCTTGAAATTGCGACTGTATAATAACTAAATTTTTTACTTTATAGTCTCAAACTTTTGACTTTATATTTTCGAAATTTCAACTTTCTAATCTCAAACGTTTGACTCTTTTATTTAAAAATTCGACTTTATAATATCAGAATTTCGACGTTTTAATCTGGAGTGTTGGACTTTATTATCTCCAAATTTTGAGTGTCTAATTTCAAAATTCGATTTTTTTATTCTCGAGTTTATAATCTTTATAATCTCAAAGTTTTTAATTTTCAATCTCGAAATTTCAACTATTTAAGTTCAGAATTTCGACTGTTAGTCTTGAAATTGCGACTGTATAATAACTAAATTTTTTACTTTATAGTCTCAAACTTTTGACTTTATATTTTCGAAATTTCAACTTTCTAATCTCAAACGTTTGACTCTTTTATTTAAAAATTCGACTTTATAATATCAGAATTTCGACGTTTTAATCTGGAGTGTTGGACTTTATTATCTCCAAATTTTGAGTGTCTAATTTCAAAATTCGATTTTTTTTATTCTCGAGTTTATAATCTTTATAATCTCAAAGTTTTTAATTTTCAATCTGGAAATTTCAACTATTTAAGTTCAGAATTTCGACTTGTTAGTCTTGAAATTGCGACTGTATAATAACTAAATTTTTTACTTTATAGTCTCAAACTTTTGACTTTATATTTTCGAAATTTCAACTTTCTAATCTCAAACGTTCGACTCTTTTATTTAAAAATTCGACTTTATAATATCAGAATTTCGACGTTTTAATCTGGAGTGTTGGACTTTATTATCTCCAAATTTTGAGTGTCTAATTTCAAAATTCGATTTTTTTTATTCTCGAGTTTATAATCTTTATAATCTCAAAGTTTTTAATTTTCAATCTGGAAATTTCAACTATTTAAGTTCAGAATTTCGACTTGTTAGTCTTGAAATTGCGACTGTATAATAACTAAATTTTTTACTTTATAGTCTCAAACTTTTGACTTTATATTTTCGAAATTTCAACTTTCTAATCTCAAACGTTCGACTCTTTTATTTAAAAATTCGACTTTATAATATCAGAATTTCGACGTTTTAATCTGGAGTGTTGGACTTTATTATCTCCAAATTTGAGTGTCTAATTTCAAAATTCGATTTTTTTATTCTCGAGTTTATAATCTTTATAATCTCAAAGTTTTTAATTTTCAATCTGGAAATTTCAACTATTTAAGTTCAGAATTTCGACTTGTTAGTCTTGAAATTGCGACTGTATAATAACTAAATTTTTTACTTTATAGTCTCAAACTTTTGACTTTATATTTTCGAAATTTCAACTTTCTAATCTCAAACGTTCGACTCTTTTATTTAAAAATTCGACTTTATAATATCAGAATTTCGACGTTTTAATCTGGAGTGTTGGACTTTATTATCTCCAAATTTTGAGTGTCTAATTTCAAAATTCGATTTTTTTATTCTCGAGTTTATAATCTTTATAATCTCAAAGTTTTTAATTTTCAATCTCGAAATTTCAACTATTTAAGTTCAGAATTTCGACTGTTAGTCTTGAAATTGCGACTGTATAATAACTAAATTTTTTACTTTATAGTCTCAAACTTTTGACTTTATATTTTCGAAATTTCAACTTTCTAATCTCAAACTTTTGACTCTTTTATTTAAAAATTCGACTTTATAATATCAGAATTTCGACGTTTTAATCTGGAGTGTTGGACTTTATTATCTCCAAATTTTGAGTGTCTAATTTCAAAATTCGATTTTTTTATTCTCGAGTTTATAATCTTTATAATCTCAAAGTTTTTAATTTTCAATCTCGAAATTTCAACTATTTAAGTTCAGAATTTCGACTTGTTAGTCTTGAAATTGCGACTGTATAATAACTAAATTTTTTACTTTATAGTCTCAAACTTTTGACTTTATATTTTCGAAATTTCAACTTTCTAATCTCAAACTTTTGACTCTTTTATTTAAAAATTCGACTTTATAATATCAGAATTTCGACGTTTTAATCTGGAGTGTTGGACTTCATTATCTCCAAATTTTGAGTGTCTAATTTCAAAATTCGATTTTTTTATTCTCGAGTTTATAATCTTTATAATCTCAAAGTTTTTAATTTTCAATCTCGAAATTTCAACTATTTAAGTTCAGAATTTCGACTTGTTAGTCTTGAAATTGCGACTGTATAATAACTAAATTTTTTACTTTATAGTCTCAAACTTTTGACTTTATATTTTCGAAATTTCAACTTTCTAATCTCAAACGTTCGACTCTTTTATTTAAAAATTCGACTTTATAATATCAGAATTTCGACGTTTTAATCTGGAGTGTTGGACTTTATTATCTCCAAATTTTGAGTGTCTAATTTCAAATTCGATTTTTTTATTCTCGAGTTTATAATCTTTATAATCTCAAAGTTTTTAATTTTCAATCTGGAAATTTCAACTATTTAAGTTCAGAATTTCGACTTGTTAGTCTTGAAATTGCGACTGTATAATAACTAAATTTTTTACTTTATAGTCTCAAACTTTTGACTTTATATTTTCGAAATTTCAACTTTCTAATCTCAAACGTTTGACTCTTTTATTTAAAAATTCGACTTTATAATATCAGAATTTCGACGTTTTAATCTGGAGTGTTGGACTTTATTATCTCCAAATTTTGAGTGTCTAATTTCAAAATTCGATTTTTTTATTCTCGAGTTTATAATCTTTATAATCTCAAAGTTTTTAATTTTCAATCTCGAAATTTCAACTATTTAAGTTCAGAATTTCGACTGTTAGTCTTGAAATTGCGACTGTATAATAACTAAATTTTTTACTTTATAGTCTCAAACTTTTGACTTTATATTTTCGAAATTTCAACTTTCTAATCTCAAACTTTTGACTCTTTTATTTAAAATTCGACTTTATAATATCAGAATTTCGACGTTTTAATCTGGAGTGTTGGACTTTATTATCTCCAAATTTTGAGTGTCTAATTTCAAAATTCGATTTTTTTTATTCTCGAGTTTATAATCTTTATAATCTCAAAGTTTTTAATTTTCAATCTGGAAATTTCAACTATTTAAGTTCAGAATTTCGACTTGTTAGTCTTGAAATTGCGACTGTATAATAACTAAATTTTTTACTTTATAGTCTCAAACTTTTGACTTTATATTTTCGAAATTTCAACTTTCTAATCTCAAACGTTTGACTCTTTTATTTAAAAATTCGACTTTATAATATCAGAATTTCGACGTTTTAATCTGGAGTGTTGGACTTTATTATCTCCAAATTTTGAGTGTCTAATTTCAAAATTCGATTTTTTTATTCTCGAGTTTATAATCTTTATAATCTCAAAGTTTTTAATTTTCAATCTCGAAATTTCAACTATTTAAGTTCAGAATTTCGACTTGTTAGTCTTGAAATTGCGACTGTATAATAACTAAATTTTTTACTTTATAGTCTCAAACTTTTGACTTTATATTTTCGAAATTTCAACTTTCTAATCTCAAACTTTTGACTCTTTTATTTAAAAATTCGACTTTATAATATCAGAATTTCGACGTTTTAATCTGGAGTGTTGGACTTCATTATCTCCAAATTTTGAGTGTCTAATTTCAAAATTCGATTTTTTTATTCTCGAGTTTATAATCTTTATAATCTCAAAGTTTTTAATTTTCAATCTGGAAATTTCAACTATTTAAGTTCAGAATTTCGACTTGTTAGTCTTGAAATTGCGACTGTATAATAACTAAATTTTTTACTTTATAGTCTCAAACTTTTGACTTTATATTTTCGAAATTTCAACTTTCTTATCTCAAACGTTTGACTCTTTTATTTAAAAATTCGACTTTATAATATCAGAATTTCGACGTTTTAATCTGGAGTGTTGGACTTTATTATCTCCAAATTTTGAGTGTCTAATTTCAAAATTCGATTTTTTTATTCTCGAGTTTATAATCTTTATAATCTCAAAGTTTTTAATTTTCAATCTCGAAATTTCAACTATTTAAGTTCAGAATTTCGACTGTTAGTCTTGAAATTGCGACTGTATAATAACTAAATTTTTTACTTTATAGTCTCAAACTTTTGACTTTATATTTTCGAAATTTCAACTTTCTAATCTCAAACTTTTGACTCTTTTATTTAAAAATTCGACTTTATAATATCAGAATTTCGACGTTTTAATCTGGAGTGTTGGACTTTATTATCTCCAAATTTTGAGTGTCTAATTTCAAAATTCGATTTTTTTTATTCTCGAGTTTATAATCTTTATAATCTCAAAGTTTTTAATTTTCAATCTGGAAATTTCAACTATTTAAGTTCAGAATTTCGACTGTTAGTCTTGAAATTGCGACTGTATAATAACTAAATTTTTTACTTTATAGTCTCAAACTTTTGACTTTATATTTTCGAAATTTCAACTTTCTAATCTCAAACTTTTGACTCTTTTATTTAAAAATTCGACTTTATAATATCAGAATTTCGACGTTTTAATCTGGAGTGTTGGACTTCAATTATCTCCAAATTTTGAGTGTCTAATTCAAAATTCGATTTTTTTATTCTCGAGTTTATAATCTTTATAATCTTAAAGTTTTTAATTTTCAATCTCGAAATTTCAACTATTTAAGTTCAGAATTTCGACTGTTAGTCTTGAAATTGCGACTGTATAATAACTAAATTTTTTACTTTATAGTCTCAAACTTTTGACTTTATATTTCGAAATTTCAACTTTCTAATCTCAAACTTTTGACTCTTTTATTTAAAAATTCGACTTTATAATATCAGAATTTCGACGTTTTAATCTGGAGTGTTGGACTTTATTATCTCCAATTTTGAGTGTCTAATTTCAAAATTCGATTTTTTTATTCTCGAGTTTATAATCTTTATAATCTCAAGTTTTTAATTTTCAATCTCGAAATTTCAACTATTTAAGTTCAGAATTTCGACTGTTAGTCTTGAAATTGCGACTGTATAATAACTAAATTTTTTACTTTATAGTCTCAAACTTTTGACTTTATATTTTCGAAATTTCAACTTTCTAATCTCAAACTTTTGACTCTTTTATTTAAAAATTCGACTTTATAATATCAGAATTTCGACGTTTTAATCTGGAGTGTTGGACTTTATTATCTCCAAATTTTGAGTGTCTAATTTCAAAATTCGATTTTTTTTATTCTCGAGTTTATAATCTTTATAATCTCAAAGTTTTTAATTTTCAATCTCGAAATTTCAACTATTTAAGTTCAGAATTTCGACTGTTAGTCTTGAAATTGCGACTGTATAATAACTAAATTTTTTACTTTATAGTCTCAAACTTTTGACTTTATATTTTCGAAATTTCAACTTTCTAATCTCAAACTTTTGACTCTTTTATTTAAAATTCGGACTTTATAATATCAGAATTTCGACGTTTTAATCTGGAGTGTTGGACTTTATTATCTCCAAATTTTGAGTGTCTAATTTCAAAATTCGATTTTTTTATTCTCGAGTTTATAATCTTTATAATCTCAAAGTTTTTAATTTTCAATCTCGAAATTTCAACTATTTAAGTTCAGAATTTCGACTGTTAGTCTTGAAATTGCGACTGTATAATAACTAAATTTTTTACTTTATAGTCTCAAACTTTTGACTTTATATTTTCGAAATTTCAACTTTCTAATCTCAAACTTTTGACTCTTTTATTTAAAAATTCGACTTTATAATATCAGAATTTCGACGTTTTAATCTGGAGTGTTGGACTTTATTATCTCCAAATTTTGAGTGTCTAATTTCAAAATTCGATTTTTTTTATTCTCGAGTTTATAATCTTTATAATCTCAAAGTTTTTAATTTTCAATCTGGAAATTTCAACTATTTAAGTTCAGAATTTCGACTGTTAGTCTTGAAATTGCGACTGTATAATAACTAAATTTTTTACTTTATAGTCTCAAACTTTTGACTTTATATTTTCGAAATTTCAACTTTCTAATCTCAAACTTTTGACTCTTTTATTTAAAAATTCGACTTTATAATATCAGAATTTCGACGTTTTAATCTGGAGTGTTGGACTTCATTATCTCCAAATTTTGAGTGTCTAATTTCAAAATTCGATTTTTTTATTCTCGAGTTTATAATCTTTATAATCTTAAAGTTTTTAATTTTCAATCTCGAAATTTCAACTATTTAAGTTCAGAATTTCGACTGTTAGTCTTGAAATTGCGACTGTATAATAACTAAATTTTTTACTTTATAGTCTCAAACTTTTGACTTTATATTTTCGAAATTTCAACTTTCTAATCTCAAACTTTTGACTCTTTTATTTAAAAATTCGACTTTATAATATCAGAATTTCGACGTTTTAATCTGGAGTGTTGGACTTTATTATCTCCAAATTTTGAGTGTCTAATTTCAAAATTCGATTTTTTTATTCTCGAGTTTATAATCTTTATAATCTCAAAGTTTTTAATTTTCAATCTCGAAATTTCAACTATTTAAGTTCAGAATTTCGACTGTTAGTCTTGAAATTGCGACTGTATAATAACTAAATTTTTTACTTTATAGTCTCAAACTTTTGACTTTATATTTTCGAAATTTCAACTTTCTAATCTCAAACTTTTGACTCTTTTATTTAAAAATTCGACTTTATAATATCAGAATTTCGACGTTTTAATCTGGAGTGTTGGACTTTATTATCTCCAAATTTTGAGTGTCTAATTTCAAAATTCGATTTTTTTTATTCTCGAGTTTATAATCTTTATAATCTCAAAGTTTTTAATTTTCAATCTCGAAATTTCAACTATTTAAGTTCAGAATTTCGACTGTTAGTCTTGAAATTGCGACTGTATAATAACTAAATTTTTTACTTTATAGTCTCAAACTTTTGACTTTATATTTTCGAAATTTCAACTTTCTAATCTCAAACTTTTGACTCTTTTATTTAAAAATTCGACTTTATAATATCAGAATTTCGACGTTTTAATCTGGAGTGTTGGACTTTATTATCTCCAAATTTTGAGTGTCTAATTTCAAAATTCGATTTTTTTATTCTCGAGTTTATAATCTTTATAATCTCAAAGTTTTTAATTTTCAATCTCGAAATTTCAACTATTTAAGTTCAGAATTTCGACTGTTAGTCTTGAAATTGCGACTGTATAATAACTAAATTTTTTACTTTATAGTCTCAAACTTTTGACTTTATATTTTCGAAATTTCAACTTTCTAATCTCAAACTTTTGACTCTTTTATTTAAAAATTCGACTTTATAATATCAGAATTTCGACGTTTTAATCTGGAGTGTTGGACTTTATTATCTCCAAATTTTGAGTGTCTAATTTCAAAATTCGATTTTTTTTATTCTCGAGTTTATAATCTTTATAATCTCAAAGTTTTTAATTTTCAATCTGGAAATTTCAACTATTTAAGTTCAGAATTTCGACTGTTAGTCTTGAAATTGCGACTGTATAATAACTAAATTTTTTACTTTATAGTCTCAAACTTTTGACTTTATATTTTCGAAATTTCAACTTTCTAATCTCAAACTTTTGACTCTTTTATTTAAAAATTCGACTTTATAATATCAGAATTTCGACGTTTTAATCTGGAGTGTTGGACTTCATTATCTCCAAATTTTGAGTGTCTAATTTCAAAATTCGATTTTTTTATTCTCGAGTTTATAATCTTTATAATCTTAAAGTTTTTAATTTTCAATCTCGAAATTTCAACTATTTAAGTTCAGAATTTCGACTGTTAGTCTTGAAATTGCGACTGTATAATAACTAAATTTTTTACTTTATAGTCTCAAACTTTTGACTTTATATTTTCGAAATTTCAACTTTCTAATCTCAAACTTTTGACTCTTTTATTTAAAAATTCGACTTTATAATATCAGAATTTCGACGTTTTAATCTGGAGTGTTGGACTTTATTATCTCCAAATTTTGAGTGTCTAATTTCAAAATTCGATTTTTTTATTCTCGAGTTTATAATCTTTATAATCTCAAAGTTTTTAATTTTCAATCTCGAAATTTCAACTATTTAAGTTCAGAATTTCGACTGTTAGTCTTGAAATTGCGACTGTATAATAACTAAATTTTTTACTTTATAGTCTCAAACTTTTGACTTTATATTTTCGAAATTTCAACTTTCTAATCTCAAACTTTTGACTCTTTTATTTAAAAATTCGACTTTATAATATCAGAATTTCGACGTTTTAATCTGGAGTGTTGGACTTCATTATCTCCAAATTTTGAGTGTCTAATTTCAAAATTCGATTTTTTTTATTCTCGAGTTTATAATCTTTATAATCTCAAAGTTTTTAATTTTCAATCTCGAAATTTCAACTATTTAAGTTCAGAATTTCGACTTGTTAGTCTTGAAATTGCGACTGTATAATAACTAAATTTTTTACTTTATAGTCTCAAACTTTTGACTTAATATTTTCGAAATTTCAACTTTCTAATCTCAAACGTTCGACTCTTTTATTTAAAAATTCGACTTTATAATATCAGAATTTCGACGTTTTAATCTGGAGTGTTGGACTTTATTATCTCCAAATTTTGAGTGTCTAATTTCAAAATTCGATTTTTTTTATTCTCGAGTTTATAATCTTTATAATCTCAAAGTTTTTAATTTTCAATCTGGAAATTTCAACTATTTAAGTTCAGAATTTCGACTTGTTAGTCTTGAAATTGCGACTGTATAATAACTAAATTTTTTACTTTATAGTCTCAAACTTTTGACTTTATATTTTCGAAATTTCAACTTTCTAATCTCAAACGTTCGACTCTTTTATTTAAAAATTCGACTTTATAATATCAGAATTTCGACGTTTTAATCTGGAGTGTTGGACTTTATTATCTCCAAATTTTGAGTGTCTAATTTCAAAATTCGATTTTTTTTATTCTCGAGTTTATAATCTTTATAATCTCAAAGTTTTTAATTTTCAATCTGGAAATTTCAACTATTTAAGTTCAGAATTTCGACTTGTTAGTCTTGAAATTGCGACTGTATAATAACTAAATTTTTTACTTTATAGTCTCAAACTTTTGACTTTATATTTTCGAAATTTCAACTTTCTAATCTCAAACGTTTGACTCTTTTATTTAAAAATTCGACTTTATAATATCAGAATTTCGACGTTTTAATCTGGAGTGTTGGACTTTATTATCTCCAAATTTTGAGTGTCTAATTTCAAAATTCGATTTTTTTATTCTCGAGTTTATAATCTTTATAATCTCAAAGTTTTTAATTTTCAATCTCGAAATTTCAACTATTTAAGTTCAGAATTTCGACTGTTAGTCTTGAAATTGCGACTGTATAATAACTAAATTTTTTACTTTATAGTCTCAAACTTTTGACTTTATATTTTCGAAATTTCAACTTTCTAATCTCAAACTTTTGACTCTTTTATTTAAAAATTCGACTTTATAATATCAGAATTTCGACGTTTTAATCTGGAGTGTTGGACTTTATTATCTCCAAATTTTGAGTGTCTAATTTCAAAATTCGATTTTTTTATTCTCGAGTTTATAATCTTTATAATCTCAAAGTTTTTAATTTTCAATCTCGAAATTTCAACTATTTAAGTTCAGAATTTCGACTTGTTAGTCTTGAAATTGCGACTGTATAATAACTAAATTTTTTACTTTATAGTCTCAAACTTTTGACTTTATATTTTCGAAATTTCAACTTTCTAATCTCAAACTTTTGACTCTTTTATTTAAAAATTCGACTTTATAATATCAGAATTTCGACGTTTTAATCTGGAGTGTTGGACTTCATTATCTCCAAATTTTGAGTGTCTAATTTCAAAATTCGATTTTTTTATTCTCGAGTTTATAATCTTTATAATCTCAAAGTTTTTAATTTTCAATCTCGAAATTTCAACTATTTAAGTTCAGAATTTCGACTTGTTAGTCTTGAAATTGCGACTGTATAATAACTAAATTTTTTACTTTATAGTCTCAAACTTTTGACTTTATATTTTCGAAATTTCAACTTTCTAATCTCAAACTTTTGACTCTTTTATTTAAAAATTCGACTTTATAATATCAGAATTTCGACGTTTTAATCTGGAGTGTTGGACTTCATTATCTCCAAATTTTGAGTGTCTAATTTCAAAATTCGATTTTTTTTATTCTCGAGTTTATAATCTTTATAATCTCAAAGTTTTTAATTTTCAATCTCGAAATTTCAACTATTTAAGTTCAGAATTTCGACTTGCTAGTCTTGAAATTGCGACTGTATAATAACTAAATTTTTTACTTTATAGTCTCAAACTTTCGACTTTATATTTTCGAAATTTCAACTTTCTAATCCTAAACTTTTCTATTTTTTTATTAGAAATTTCGACTTTATATTATCGAAATTCTGACTTTCTAATCTCAAGCTTTTGACTCTTCTTTTCTAAAATTCGACTTTATAATATCAGAATTTCGACTTTTTAATCTGGAGTTTAGGACTTTATTATCTCCAAATTTTGACTGTATAATTTCAAAATTCGATTTTTTTTAACCTCGAGTTTATAATCTTTATAATCTCAAAGTTTTTAATTTTCAATCTCGAAATTTCAACTATTTAAGTTCAGAATTTCGACTTGCTAGTCTTGAAATTGCGACTGTATAATAACTAAATTTTTTACTTTATAGTCTCAAACTTTCGACTTTATATTTTCGAAATTTCAACTTTCTAATCCTAAACTTTTCTATTTTTTTATTAGAAATTTCGACTTTATATTATCGAAATTCTGACTTTCTAATCTCAAGCTTTTGACTCTTCTTTTCTAAAATTCGACTTTATAATATCAGAATTTCGACTTTTTAATCTGGAGTTTAGGACTTTATTATCTCCAAATTTTGACTGTATAATTTCAAAATTCGATTTTTTTTAACCTCGAGTTTATAATCTTTATAATCTCAAAGTTTTTAATTTTCAATCTCGAAATTTCAACTATTTAAGTTCAGAATTTCGACTTGCTAGTCTTGAAATTGCGACTGTATAATAACTAAATTTTTTACTTTATAGTCTCAAACTTTCGACTTTATATTTTCGAAATTTCAACTTTCTAATCCTAAACTTTTCTATTTTTTTATCAGAAATTTCGACTTTATATTATCGAAATTCTGACTTTCTAATCTCAAGCTTTTGACTCTTCTTTTCTAAAATTCGACTTTATAATATCAGAATTTCGACTTTTTAATCTGGAGTTTAGGACTTTATTATCTCCAAATTTTGACTGTATAATTTCAAAATTCGATTTTTTTTATTCTCGAGTTTATAATCTTTATAATCTCAAAGTTTTTAATTTTCAATCTGGAAATTTCAACTATTTAAGTTCAGAATTTCGACTTGTTAGTCTTGAAATTGCGACTGTATAATAACTAAATTTTTTACTTTATAGTCTCAAACTTTTGACTTTATATTTTCGAAATTTCAACTTTCTTATCTCAAACGTTTGACTCTTTTATTTAAAAATTCGACTTTATAATATCAGAATTTCGACGTTTTAATCTGGAGTGTTGGACTTTATTATCTCCAAATTTTGAGTGTCTAATTTCAAAATTCGATTTTTTTATTCTCGAGTTTATAATCTTTATAATCTCAAAGTTTTTAATTTTCAATCTCGAAATTTCAACTATTTAAGTTCAGAATTTCGACTTGTTAGTCTTGAAATTGCGACTGTATAATAACTAAATTTTTTACTTTATAGTCTCAAACTTTTGACTTTATATTTTCGAAATTTCAACTTTCTTATCTCAAACGTTTGACTCTTTTATTTAAAAATTCGACTTTATAATATCAGAATTTCGACGTTTTAATCTGGAGTGTTGGACTTTATTATCTCCAAATTTTGAGTGTCTAATTTCAAAATTCGATTTTTTTATTCTCGAGTTTATAATCTTTATAATCTCAAAGTTTTTAATTTTCAATCTCGAAATTTCAACTATTTAAGTTCAGAATTTCGACTTGTTAGTCTTGAAATTGCGACTGTATAATAACTAAATTTTTTACTTTATAGTCTCAAACTTTTGACTTTATATTTTCGAAATTTCAACTTTCTAATCTCAAACTTTTGACTCTTTTATTTAAAAATTCGACTTTATAATATCAGAATTTCGACGTTTTAATCTGGAGTGTTGGACTTTATTATCTCCAAATTTTGAGTGTCTAATTTCAAAATTCGATTTTTTTATTCTCGAGTTTATAATCTTTATAATCTCAAAGTTTTTAATTTTCAATCTCGAAATTTCAACTATTTAAGTTCAGAATTTCGACTTGTTAGTCTTGAAATTGCGACTGTATAATAACTAAATTTTTTACTTTATAGTCTCAAACTTTTGACTTTATATTTTCGAAATTTCAACTTTCTTATCTCAAACGTTTGACTCTTTTATTTAAAAATTCGACTTTATAATATCAGAATTTCGACGTTTTAATCTGGAGTGTTGGACTTTATTATCTCCAAATTTTGAGTGTCTAATTTCAAAATTCGATTTTTTTATTCTCGAGTTTATAATCTTTATAATCTCAAAGTTTTTAATTTTCAATCTCGAAATTTCAACTATTTAAGTTCAGAATTTCGACTTGTTAGTCTTGAAATTGCGACTGTATAATAACTAAATTTTTTACTTTATAGTCTCAAACTTTTGACTTTATATTTTCGAAATTTCAACTTTCTAATCTCAAACTTTTGACTCTTTTATTTAAAAATTCGACTTTATAATATCAGAATTTCGACGTTTTAATCTGGAGTGTTGGACTTTATTATCTCCAAATTTTGAGTGTCTAATTTCAAAATTCGATTTTTTTATTCTCGAGTTTATAATCTTTATAATCTCAAAGTTTTTAATTTTCAATCTCGAAATTTCAACTATTTAAGTTCAGAATTTCGACTTGTTAGTCTTGAAATTGCGACTGTATAATAACTAAATTTTTTACTTTATAGTCTCAAACTTTCGACTTTATATTTTCGAAATTTCAACTTTCTAATCCTAAACTTTTCTATTTTTTTATTAGAAATTTCGACTTTATATTATCGAAATTCTGACTTTCTAATCTCAAGCTTTTGACTCTTCTTTTCTAAAATTCGACTTTATAATATCAGAATTTCGACTTTTTAATCTGGAGTTTAGGACTTTATTATCTCCAAATTTTGACTGTATAATTTCAAAATTCGATTTTTTTTAACCTCGAGTTTATAATCTTTATAATCTCAAAGTTTTTAATTTTCAATCTCGAAATTTCAACTATTTAAGTTCAGAATTTCGACTTGCTAGTCTTGAAATTGCGACTGTATAATAACTAAATTTTTTACTTTATAGTCTCAAACTTTCGACTTTATATTTTCGAAATTTCAACTTTCTAATCCTAAACTTTTCTATTTTTTTATTAGAAATTTCGACTTTATATTATCGAAATTCTGACTTTCTAATCTCAAGCTTTTGACTCTTCTTTTCTAAAATTCGACTTTATAATATCAGAATTTCGACTTTTTAATCTGGAGTTTAGGACTTTATTATCTCCAAATTTTGACTGTATAATTTCAAAATTCGATTTTTTTTAACCTCGAGTTTATAATCTTTATAATCTCAAAGTTTTTAATTTTCAATCTCGAAATTTCAACTATTTAAGTTCAGAATTTCGACTTGCTAGTCTTGAAATTGCGACTGTATAATAACTAAATTTTTTACTTTATAGTCTCAAACTTTCGACTTTATATTTTCGAAATTTCAACTTTCTAATCCTAAACTTTTCTATTTTTTTATCAGAAATTTCGACTTTATATTATCGAAATTCTGACTTTCTAATCTCAAGCTTTTGACTCTTCTTTTCTAAAATTCGACTTTATAATATCAGAATTTCGACTTTTTAATCTGGAGTTTAGGACTTTATTATCTCCAAATTTTGACTGTATAATTTCAAAATTCGATTTTTTTTATTCTCGAGTTTATAATCTTTATAATCTCAAAGTTTTTAATTTTCAATCTGGAAATTTCAACTATTTAAGTTCAGAATTTCGACTTGTTAGTCTTGAAATTGCGACTGTATAATAACTAAATTTTTTACTTTATAGTCTCAAACTTTTGACTTTATATTTTCGAAATTTCAACTTTCTTATCTCAAACGTTTGACTCTTTTATTTAAAAATTCGACTTTATAATATCAGAATTTCGACGTTTTAATCTGGAGTGTTGGACTTTATTATCTCCAAATTTTGAGTGTCTAATTTCAAAATTCGATTTTTTTATTCTCGAGTTTATAATCTTTATAATCTCAAAGTTTTTAATTTTCAATCTCGAAATTTCAACTATTTAAGTTCAGAATTTCGACTGTTAGTCTTGAAATTGCGACTGTATAATAACTAAATTTTTTACTTTATAGTCTCAAACTTTTGACTTTATATTTTCGAAATTTCAACTTTCTAATCTCAAACTTTTGACTCTTTTATTTAAAAATTCGACTTTATAATATCAGAATTTCGACGTTTTAATCTGGAGTGTTGGACTTTATTATCTCCAAATTTTGAGTGTCTAATTTCAAAATTCGATTTTTTTATTCTCGAGTTTATAATCTTTATAATCTCAAAGTTTTTAATTTTCAATCTCGAAATTTCAACTATTTAAGTTCAGAATTTCGACTTGTTAGTCTTGAAATTGCGACTGTATAATAACTAAATTTTTTACTTTATAGTCTCAAACTTTTGACTTTATATTTTCGAAATTTCAACTTTCTAATCTCAAACTTTTGACTCTTTTATTTAAAAATTCGACTTTATAATATCAGAATTTCGACGTTTTAATCTGGAGTGTTGGACTTTATTATCTCCAAATTTTGAGTGTCTAATTTCAAAATTCGATTTTTTTATTCTCGAGTTTATAATCTTTATAATCTCAAAGTTTTTAATTTTCAATCTCGAAATTTCAACTATTTAAGTTCAGAATTTCGACTTGTTAGTCTTGAAATTGCGACTGTATAATAACTAAATTTTTTACTTTATAGTCTCAAACTTTTGACTTTATATTTTCGAAATTTCAACTTTCTAATCTCAAACTTTTGACTCTTTTATTTAAAAATTCGACTTTATAATATCAGAATTTCGACGTTTTAATCTGGAGTGTTGGACTTCATTATCTCCAAATTTTGAGTGTCTAATTTCAAAATTCGATTTTTTTATTCTCGAGTTTATAATCTTTATAATCTCAAAGTTTTTAATTTTCAATCTCGAAATTTCAACTATTTAAGTTCAGAATTTCGACTTGTTAGTCTTGAAATTGCGACTGTATAATAACTAAATTTTTTACTTTATAGTCTCAAACTTTTGACTTTATATTTTCGAAATTTCAACTTTCTAATCTCAAACTTTTGACTCTTTTATTTAAAAATTCGACTTTATAATATCAGAATTTCGACGTTTTAATCTGGAGTGTTGGACTTCATTATCTCCAAATTTTGAGTGTCTAATTTCAAAATTCGATTTTTTTTATTCTCGAGTTTATAATCTTTATAATCTCAAAGTTTTTAATTTTCAATCTCGAAATTTCAACTATTTAAGTTCAGAATTTCGACTTGCTAGTCTTGAAATTGCGACTGTATAATAACTAAATTTTTTACTTTATAGTCTCAAACTTTCGACTTTATATTTTCGAAATTTCAACTTTCTAATCCTAAACTTTTCTATTTTTTTATTAGAAATTTCGACTTTATATTATCGAAATTCTGACTTTCTAATCTCAAGCTTTTGACTCTTCTTTTCTAAAATTCGACTTTATAATATCAGAATTTCGACTTTTTAATCTGGAGTTTAGGACTTTATTATCTCCAAATTTTGACTGTATAATTTCAAAATTCGATTTTTTTTAACCTCGAGTTTATAATCTTTATAATCTCAAAGTTATTAATTTTCAATCTCGAAATTTCAACTATTTAAGTTCAGAATTTCGACTTGCTAGTCTTGAAATTGCGACTGTATAATAACTAAATTTTTTACTTTATAGTCTCAAACTTTCGACTTTATATTTTCGAAATTTCAACTTTCTAATCCTAAACTTTTCTATTTTTTTATTAGAAATTTCGACTTTATATTATCGAAATTCTGACTTTCTAATCTCAAGCTTTTGACTCTTCTTTTCTAAAATTCGACTTTATAATATCAGAATTTCGACTTTTTAATCTGGAGTTTAGGACTTTATTATCTCCAAATTTTGACTGTATAATTTCAAAATTCGATTTTTTTTAACCTCGAGTTTATAATCTTTATAATCTCAAAGTTTTTAATTTTCAATCTCGAAATTTCAACTATTTAAGTTCAGAATTTCGACTTGCTAGTCTTGAAATTGCGACTGTATAATAACTAAATTTTTTACTTTATAGTCTCAAACTTTCGACTTTATATTTTCGAAATTTCAACTTTCTAATCCTAAACTTTTCTATTTTTTTATCAGAAATTTCGACTTTATATTATCGAAATTCTGACTTTCTAATCTCAAGCTTTTGACTCTTCTTTTCTAAAATTCGACTTTATAATATCAGAATTTCGACTTTTTAATCTGGAGTTTAGGACTTTATTATCTCCAAATTTTGACTGTATAATTTCAAAATTCGATTTTTTTTAACCTCGAGTTTATAATCTTTATAATCTCAAAGTTTTTAATTTTCAATCTCGAAATTTCAACTATTTAAGTTCAGAATTTCGACTTGCTAGTCTTGAAATTGCGACTGTATAATAACTAAATTTTTTACTTTATAGTCTCAAACTTTTGACTTTATATTTTCGAAATTTCAACTTTCTAATCTCAAACGTTCGACTCTTTTATTTAAAAATTCGACTTTATAATATCAGAATTTCGACGTTTTAATCTGGAGTGTTGGACTTTATTATCTCCAAATTTTGAGTGTCTAATTTCAAAATTCGATTTTTTTTATTCTCGAGTTTATAATCTTTATAATCTCAAAGTTTTTAATTTTCAATCTGGAAATTTCAACTATTTAAGTTCAGAATTTCGACTTGTTAGTCTTGAAATTGCGACTGTATAATAACTAAATTTTTTACTTTATAGTCTCAAACTTTCGACTTTATATTTTCGAAATTTCAACTTTCTAATCCTAAACTTTTCTATTTTTTTATTAGAAATTTCGACTTTATATTATCGAAATTCTGACTTTCTAATCTCAAGCTTTTGACTCTTCTTTTCTAAAATTCGACTTTATAATATCAGAATTTCGACTTTTTAATCTGGAGTTTAGGACTTTATTATCTCCAAATTTTGACTGTATAATTTCAAAATTCGATTTTTTTTAACCTCGAGTTTATAATCTTTATAATCTCAAAGTTTTTAATTTTCAATCTCGAAATTTCAACTATTTAAGTTCAGAATTTCGACTTGCTAGTCTTGAAATTGCGACTGTATAATAACTAAATTTTTTACTTTATAGTCTCAAACTTTCGACTTTATATTTTCGAAATTTCAACTTTCTAATCCTAAACTTTTCTATTTTTTTATCAGAAATTTCGACTTTATATTATCGAAATTCTGACTTTCTAATCTCAAGCTTTTGACTCTTCTTTTCTAAAATTCGACTTTATAATATCAGAATTTCGACTTTTTAATCTGGAGTTTAGGACTTTATTATCTCCAAATTTTGACTGTATAATTTCAAAATTCGATTTTTTTTAACCTCGAGTTTATAATCTTTATAATCTCAAAGTTTTTAATTTTCAATCTCGAAATTTCAACTATTTAAGTTCAGAATTTCGACTTGCTAGTCTTGAAATTGCGACTGTATAATAACTAAATTTTTTACTTTATAGTCTCAAACTTTCGACTTTATATTTTCGAAATTTCAACTTTCTAATCCTAAACTTTTCTATTTTTTTATCAGAAATTTCGACTTTATATTATCGAAATTCTGACTTTCTAATCTCAAGCTTTTGACTCTTCTTTTCTAAAATTCGACTTTATAATATCAGAATTTCGACTTTTTAATCTGGAGTTTAGGACTTTATTATCTCCAAATTTTGACTGTATAATTTCAAAATTCGATTTTTTTTATTCTCGAGTTTATAATCTTTATAATCTCAAAGTTTTTAATTTTCAATCTGGAAATTTCAACTATTTAAGTTCAGAATTTCGACTTGTTAGTCTTGAAATTGCGACTGTATAATAACTAAATTTTTTACTTTATAGTCTCAAACTTTTGACTTTATATTTTCGAAATTTCAACTTTCTTATCTCAAACGTTTGACTCTTTTATTTAAAAATTCGACTTTATAATATCAGAATTTCGACGTTTTAATCTGGAGTGTTGGACTTTATTATCTCCAAATTTTGAGTGTCTAATTTCAAAATTCGATTTTTTTATTCTCGAGTTTATAATCTTTATAATCTCAAAGTTTTTAATTTTCAATCTCGAAATTTCAACTATTTAAGTTCAGAATTTCGACTGTTAGTCTTGAAATTGCGACTGTATAATAACTAAATTTTTTACTTTATAGTCTCAAACTTTTGACTTTATATTTTCGAAATTTCAACTTTCTAATCTCAAACTTTTGACTCTTTTATTTAAAAATTCGACTTTATAATATCAGAATTTCGACGTTTTAATCTGGAGTGTTGGACTTTATTATCTCCAAATTTTGAGTGTCTAATTTCAAAATTCGATTTTTTTATTCTCGAGTTTATAATCTTTATAATCTCAAAGTTTTTAATTTTCAATCTCGAAATTTCAACTATTTAAGTTCAGAATTTCGACTTGTTAGTCTTGAAATTGCGACTGTATAATAACTAAATTTTTTACTTTATAGTCTCAAACTTTTGACTTTATATTTTCGAAATTTCAACTTTCTAATCTCAAACTTTTGACTCTTTTATTTAAAAATTCGACTTTATAATATCAGAATTTCGACGTTTTAATCTGGAGTGTTGGACTTTATTATCTCCAAATTTTGAGTGTCTAATTTCAAAATTCGATTTTTTTATTCTCGAGTTTATAATCTTTATAATCTCAAAGTTTTTAATTTTCAATCTCGAAATTTCAACTATTTAAGTTCAGAATTTCGACTTGTTAGTCTTGAAATTGCGACTGTATAATAACTAAATTTTTTACTTTATAGTCTCAAACTTTTGACTTTATATTTTCGAAATTTCAACTTTCTAATCTCAAACTTTTGACTCTTTTATTTAAAAATTCGACTTTATAATATCAGAATTTCGACGTTTTAATCTGGAGTGTTGGACTTCATTATCTCCAAATTTTGAGTGTCTAATTTCAAAATTCGATTTTTTTATTCTCGAGTTTATAATCTTTATAATCTCAAAGTTTTTAATTTTCAATCTCGAAATTTCAACTATTTAAGTTCAGAATTTCGACTTGTTAGTCTTGAAATTGCGACTGTATAATAACTAAATTTTTTACTTTATAGTCTCAAACTTTTGACTTTATATTTTCGAAATTTCAACTTTCTAATCTCAAACTTTTGACTCTTTTATTTAAAAATTCGACTTTATAATATCAGAATTTCGACGTTTTAATCTGGAGTGTTGGACTTCATTATCTCCAAATTTTGAGTGTCTAATTTCAAAATTCGATTTTTTTTATTCTCGAGTTTATAATCTTTATAATCTCAAAGTTTTTAATTTTCAATCTCGAAATTTCAACTATTTAAGTTCAGAATTTCGACTTGTTAGTCTTGAAATTGCGACTGTATAATAACTAAATTTTTTACTTTATAGTCTCAAACTTTTGACTTTATATTTTCGAAATTTCAACTTTCTAATCTCAAACTTTTGACTCTTTTATTTAAAAATTCGACTTTATAATATCAGAATTTCGACGTTTTAATCTGGAGTGTTGGACTTCATTATCTCCAAATTTTGAGTGTCTAATTTCAAAATTCGATTTTTTTATTCTCGAGTTTATAATCTTTATAATCTCAAAGTTTTTAATTTTCAATCTCGAAATTTCAACTATTTAAGTTCAGAATTTCGACTTGTTAGTCTTGAAATTGCGACTGTATAATAACTAAATTTTTTACTTTATAGTCTCAAACTTTTGACTTTATATTTTCGAAATTTCAACTTTCTAATCTCAAACTTTTGACTCTTTTATTTAAAAATTCGACTTTATAATATCAGAATTTCGACGTTTTAATCTGGAGTGTTGGACTTTATTATCTCCAAATTTTGAGTGTCTAATTTCAAAATTCGATTTTTTTATTCTCGAGTTTATAATCTTTATAATCTCAAAGTTTTTAATTTTCAATCTCGAAATTTCAACTATTTAAGTTCAGAATTTCGACTTGTTAGTCTTGAAATTGCGACTGTATAATAACTAAATTTTTTACTTTATAGTCTCAAACTTTCGACTTTATATTTTCGAAATTTCAACTTTCTAATCCTAAACTTTTCTATTTTTTTATTAGAAATTTCGACTTTATATTATCGAAATTCTGACTTTCTAATCTCAAGCTTTTGACTCTTCTTTTCTAAAATTCGACTTTATAATATCAGAATTTCGACTTTTTAATCTGGAGTTTAGGACTTTATTATCTCCAAATTTTGACTGTATAATTTCAAAATTCGATTTTTTTTAACCTCGAGTTTATAATCTTTATAATCTCAAAGTTTTTAATTTTCAATCTCGAAATTTCAACTATTTAAGTTCAGAATTTCGACTTGCTAGTCTTGAAATTGCGACTGTATAATAACTAAATTTTTTACTTTATAGTCTCAAACTTTCGACTTTATATTTTCGAAATTTCAACTTTCTAATCCTAAACTTTTCTATTTTTTTATTAGAAATTTCGACTTTATATTATCGAAATTCTGACTTTCTAATCTCAAGCTTTTGACTCTTCTTTTCTAAAATTCGACTTTATAATATCAGAATTTCGACTTTTTAATCTGGAGTTTAGGACTTTATTATCTCCAAATTTTGACTGTATAATTTCAAAATTCGATTTTTTTTAACCTCGAGTTTATAATCTTTATAATCTCAAAGTTATTAATTTTCAATCTCGAAATTTCAACTATTTAAGTTCAGAATTTCGACTTGCTAGTCTTGAAATTGCGACTGTATAATAACTAAATTTTTTACTTTATAGTCTCAAACTTTCGACTTTATATTTTCGAAATTTCAACTTTCTAATCCTAAACTTTTCTATTTTTTTATTAGAAATTTCGACTTTATATTATCGAAATTCTGACTTTCTAATCTCAAGCTTTTGACTCTTCTTTTCTAAAATTCGACTTTATAATATCAGAATTTCGACTTTTTAATCTGGAGTTTAGGACTTTATTATCTCCAAATTTTGACTGTATAATTTCAAAATTCGATTTTTTTTAACCTCGAGTTTATAATCTTTATAATCTCAAAGTTTTTAATTTTCAATCTCGAAATTTCAACTATTTAAGTTCAGAATTTCGACTTGCTAGTCTTGAAATTGCGACTGTATAATAACTAAATTTTTTACTTTATAGTCTCAAACTTTCGACTTTATATTTTCGAAATTTCAACTTTCTAATCCTAAACTTTTCTATTTTTTTATCAGAAATTTCGACTTTATATTATCGAAATTCTGACTTTCTAATCTCAAGCTTTTGACTCTTCTTTTCTAAAATTCGACTTTATAATATCAGAATTTCGACTTTTTAATCTGGAGTTTAGGACTTTATTATCTCCAAATTTTGACTGTATAATTTCAAAATTCGATTTTTTTTAACCTCGAGTTTATAATCTTTATAATCTCAAAGTTTTTAATTTTCAATCTCGAAATTTCAACTATTTAAGTTCAGAATTTCGACTTGCTAGTCTTGAAATTGCGACTGTATAATAACTAAATTTTTTACTTTATAGTCTCAAACTTTCGACTTTATATTTTCGAAATTTCAACTTTCTAATCCTAAACTTTTCTATTTTTTTATCAGAAATTTCGACTTTATATTATCGAAATTCTGACTTTCTAATCTCAAGCTTTTGACTCTTCTTTTCTAAAATTCGACTTTATAATATCAGAATTTCGACTTTTTAATCTGGAGTTTAGGACTTTATTATCTCCAAATTTTGACTGTATAATTTCAAAATTCGATTTTTTTTAACCTCGAGTTTATAATCTTTATAATCTCAAAGTTTTTAATTTTCAATCTCGAAATTTCAACTATTTAAGTTCAGAATTTCGACTTGCTAGTCTTGAAATTGCGACTGTATAATAACTAAATTTTTTACTTTATAGTCTCAAACTTTCGACTTTATATTTTCGAAATTTCAACTTTCTAATCCTAAACTTTTCTATTTTTTTATCAGAAATTTCGACTTTATATTATCGAAATTCTGACTTTCTAATCTCAAGCTTTTGACTCTTCTTTTCTAAAATTCGACTTTATAATATCAGAATTTCGACTTTTTAATCTGGAGTTTAGGACTTTATTATCTCCAAATTTTGACTGTATAATTTCAAAATTCGATTTTTTTTAACCTCGAGTTTATAATCTTTATAATCTCAAAGTTTTTAATTTTCAATCTCGAAATTTCAACTATTTAAGTTCAGAATTTCGACTTGCTAGTCTTGAAATTGCGACTGTATAATAACTAAATTTTTTACTTTATAGTCTCAAACTTTTGACTTTATATTTTCGAAATTTCAACTTTCTAATCTCAAACGTTCGACTCTTTTATTTAAAAATTCGACTTTATAATATCAGAATTTCGACGTTTTAATCTGGAGTGTTGGACTTTATTATCTCCAAATTTTGAGTGTCTAATTTCAAAATTCGATTTTTTTTATTCTCGAGTTTATAATCTTTATAATCTCAAAGTTTTTAATTTTCAATCTGGAAATTTCAACTATTTAAGTTCAGAATTTCGACTTGTTAGTCTTGAAATTGCGACTGTATAATAACTAAATTTTTTACTTTATAGTCTCAAACTTTCGACTTTATATTTTCGAAATTTCAACTTTCTAATCCTAAACTTTTCTATTTTTTTATTAGAAATTTCGACTTTATATTATCGAAATTCTGACTTTCTAATCTCAAGCTTTTGACTCTTCTTTTCTAAAATTCGACTTTATAATATCAGAATTTCGACTTTTTAATCTGGAGTTTAGGACTTTATTATCTCCAAATTTTGACTGTATAATTTCAAAATTCGATTTTTTTTAACCTCGAGTTTATAATCTTTATAATCTCAAAGTTTTTAATTTTCAATCTCGAAATTTCAACTATTTAAGTTCAGAATTTCGACTTGCTAGTCTTGAAATTGCGACTGTATAATAACTAAATTTTTTACTTTATAGTCTCAAACTTTCGACTTTATATTTTCGAAATTTCAACTTTCTAATCCTAAACTTTTCTATTTTTTTATCAGAAATTTCGACTTTATATTATCGAAATTCTGACTTTCTAATCTCAAGCTTTTGACTCTTCTTTTCTAAAATTCGACTTTATAATATCAGAATTTCGACTTTTTAATCTGGAGTTTAGGACTTTATTATCTCCAAATTTTGACTGTATAATTTCAAAATTCGATTTTTTTTAACCTCGAGTTTATAATCTTTATAATCTCAAAGTTTTTAATTTTCAATCTCGAAATTTCAACTATTTAAGTTCAGAATTTCGACTTGCTAGTCTTGAAATTGCGACTGTATAATAACTAAATTTTTTACTTTATAGTCTCAAACTTTCGACTTTATATTTTCGAAATTTCAACTTTCTAATCCTAAACTTTTCTATTTTTTTATCAGAAATTTCGACTTTATATTATCGAAATTCTGACTTTCTAATCTCAAGCTTTTGACTCTTCTTTTCTAAAATTCGACTTTATAATATCAGAATTTCGACTTTTTAATCTGGAGTTTAGGACTTTATTATCTCCAAATTTTGACTGTATAATTTCAAAATTCGATTTTTTTTAACCTCGAGTTTATAATCTTTATAATCTCAAAGTTTTTAATTTTCAATCTCGAAATTTCAACTATTTAAGTTCAGAATTTCGACTTGCTAGTCTTGAAATTGCGACTGTATAATAACTAAATTTTTTACTTTATAGTCTCAAACTTTTGACTTTATATTTTCGAAATTTCAACTTTCTAATCTCAAACGTTCGACTCTTTTATTTAAAAATTCGACTTTATAATATCAGAATTTCGACGTTTTAATCTGGAGTGTTGGACTTTATTATCTCCAAATTTTGAGTGTCTAATTTCAAAATTCGATTTTTTTTATTCTCGAGTTTATAATCTTTATAATCTCAAAGTTTTTAATTTTCAATCTCGAAATTTCAACTATTTAAGTTCAGAATTTCGACTTGTTAGTCTTGAAATTGCGACTGTATAATAACTAAATTTTTTACTTTATAGTCTCAAACTTTTGACTTTATATTTTCGAAATTTCAACTTTCTAATCTCAAACTTTTGACTCTTTTATTTAAAAATTCGACTTTATAATATCAGAATTTCGACGTTTTAATCTGGAGTGTTGGACTTCATTATCTCCAAATTTTGAGTGTCTAATTTCAAAATTCGATTTTTTTTATTCTCGAGTTTATAATCTTTATAATCTCAAAGTTTTTAATTTTCAATCTCGAAATTTCAACTATTTAAGTTCAGAATTTCGACTTGCTAGTCTTGAAATTGCGACTGTATAATAACTAAATTTTTTACTTTATAGTCTCAAACTTTCGACTTTATATTTTCGAAATTTCAACTTTCTAATCCTAAACTTTTCTATTTTTTTATTAGAAATTTCGACTTTATATTATCGAAATTCTGACTTTCTAATCTCAAGCTTTTGACTCTTCTTTTCTAAAATTCGACTTTATAATATCAGAATTTCGACTTTTTAATCTGGAGTTTAGGACTTTATTATCTCCAAATTTTGACTGTATAATTTCAAAATTCGATTTTTTTTAACCTCGAGTTTATAATCTTTATAATCTCAAAGTTTTTAATTTTCAATCTCGAAATTTCAACTATTTAAGTTCAGAATTTCGACTTGCTAGTCTTGAAATTGCGACTGTATAATAACTAAATTTTTTACTTTATAGTCTCAAACTTTCGACTTTATATTTTCGAAATTTCAACTTTCTAATCCTAAACTTTTCTATTTTTTTATTAGAAATTTCGACTTTATATTATCGAAATTCTGACTTTCTAATCTCAAGCTTTTGACTCTTCTTTTCTAAAATTCGACTTTATAATATCAGAATTTCGACTTTTTAATCTGGAGTTTAGGACTTTATTATCTCCAAATTTTGACTGTATAATTTCAAAATTCGATTTTTTTTAACCTCGAGTTTATAATCTTTATAATCTCAAAGTTTTTAATTTTCAATCTCGAAATTTCAACTATTTAAGTTCAGAATTTCGACTTGCTAGTCTTGAAATTGCGACTGTATAATAACTAAATTTTTTACTTTATAGTCTCAAACTTTCGACTTTATATTTTCGAAATTTCAACTTTCTAATCCTAAACTTTTCTATTTTTTTATTAGAAATTTCGACTTTATATTATCGAAATTCTGACTTTCTAATCTCAAGCTTTTGACTCTTCTTTTCTAAAATTCGACTTTATAATATCAGAATTTCGACTTTTTAATCTGGAGTTTAGGACTTTATTATCTCCAAATTTTGACTGTATAATTTCAAAATTCGATTTTTTTTAACCTCGAGTTTATAATCTTTATAATCTCAAAGTTTTTAATTTTCAATCTCGAAATTTCAACTATTTAAGTTCAGAATTTCGACTTGCTAGTCTTGAAATTGCGACTGTATAATAACTAAATTTTTTACTTTATAGTCTCAAACTTTCGACTTTATATTTTCGAAATTTCAACTTTCTAATCCTAAACTTTTCTATTTTTTTATCAGAAATTTCGACTTTATATTATCGAAATTTTGACTTTCTAATCTCAAACTTTTGACTCTTTTATTTAAAAAGTCGACTTTATAATATCAGAATTTCGACTTTTTAATCTGGAGTTTAGGACTTTATTATCTCCAAATTTTGACTGTATAATTTCAAAATTCAATTTTTTTTTAATCTCGAGTTTATAATCTTTATAATCTCAAAGTTTTTAATTTTTAATCTCGAAATTTCAACTTTCTAAGTTCAGAATTTCGACTGAGTCTTGAAATTGCGACTGTATAATATCGAAATTTTTTACTTTATAGTTTCAAACGTTCGACTTTATATTTTCGAAATTTCGACTTTCTAATCCTAAACTTATTTCATTTTTTTATTTAAAATTTCGACTTTATATTATCGAAGTTTCGACTTTTTAATCTCGAATTTTGAACTTTATTATCACGACATTTTGGCTTTATAATTTCCAACTTTCGACTTTTCAATCTCGAATTTTGAACTTTATATCTCAAAACTTTAAATTTATAATCTCGAAGTTTCGACTTTTTAATCTAGAATTTTGCACTTTATATTTTCCAAATTTTAACTTTGAAATCACGTAATATCGACCATCTAATCTCGAAATTTCTACAGCATAACCTCGTAATTTCCCCGGCCCGGTCGTTCTCTCTCGCAAGGCAACGGGAAACCAGCAAGGTGGATTTTTCCCCAGGAAAACCTCTCTGGAGAAGAAGTGCATGCACTTCCTGTGGTTCGGAGCCCACGTTAAACTGTAGGTACCCTATGTCTGTCTGTGCAAATTATCTATCGCCGCGCACCAAACACAGACATAGGAGAGAGATAGCCAACGCCCTGAATAGGGTATAGCACTACAAGAAGAAGAAGAATTTTCTACTTTGTAATCCCTGAATTATTTCTACTAACCTTAAAATTTCGACTGTATAATCTCGAAATTCGACTTTCTAATCTAATGGTATACAATGGCAGATAACTTCAAGGCGTAGAAAGGACGGAATTTCGTTTTTAAAGTAAAAAAGTAAAAACTTCACTTACCATGAAAATCTCGACTCATAAACTTGAAATTTACACTTTATAATCTCAAACTTTGGATCTGATAATCTCCAAATTTTGACTTTCTTATTTCGATGTTTTTACTTTTTAATCTCGAAAGTTCGCTTTTGTAGTTTTCAATTTTAAATTTTTAATCGCGAATTTTGGGGTTTATAATTTTCAAATTTTGACTTTATAAGTTTGATATTGCGACTTTTTAATCTCAAAATTTCGATAATTTGAAATTATTTAAACAAAGTTTCAAGGTTTAAAACGAGTTAATCCGAGATTGAAGAGTCAAAATTTCGAAATTATAAAATCGACATTACGAGATTATAAAGCCAAAACTATTGAAATAAAAAAATCATGCAAAATAAATGGATGGCCACCACACTCTCCAGATTTTACATCAATATAATTTTTGTGTGAGACGCAGCACAAAAAGTAATACGTTATCTTGCGCTTACAAAAAAAGAAGAACATTTAAAGTTGAATTTATATTAATCGGCCGTTCGACAAGCTGCCATAAGAAAATATTTCAGCAACTCCTGGTTGCAGTACGTCGCATCGCGTAGCACTGAAATGTTTTCAGTTACTCTACTCGTTTGCAAGATAATAGTGAGGCAATATCTAATGACGCACCCTGTATAAACAAGTGCGAATTTAAATGTTAAGTTTTCCAATGATCAAAAAGTGTTTTACATCAAAATAAGTAATTCCCATTTTAACGTTAACTTTACATCGACTTCTACTAGTTAAATAACATTATTTATAATATAAATGGTGATTTTGGTTCTGTATAAGTCTAAAATTAGGGGTATTAATCTGAACTTGACTGTATCTCCCCGTTGGAGCGGGGGCAAATGTGGACAAAACATTTTGCTGGAAACCTTTTGAACTGCCAAGAGTTTAGGGAGCCAAAGTAGAGCCAATAAATTTTCCAACTTTGTCGCTGTTGAGACTATGTTCACTTATTTGTACAACTTTCTGCTGGTCATGAATATTTTCAAAAAGTTGAACTTTTTGCACGGGAATACTTTGAGTTTGTATGTTATTGTGCAGAACCAAGTAGGGATTTATTTGCAGTTGATTCTCGTAATCTGGCGTCGGGGCGACCCTAGGCGTAGCGGGAGTAACTATTAATTGCACTAAATTCCTGTCTTTCAGTCTTGAACCTGAAATCCTGTCGTCGTGGGGAGAGTAAAGAGGAAGCTGAGGAGATGTCCCGTAGTCTTCGCCGTAAAGGGGCAATTGCGTTTGCAAATTTGAGTCGGTCGGGTAATCTTCATAAACGTAATCGTAGTGTCCGGGTCTGGCTTTTATTCGGTTTTGAGCGATTTGTATCGGACGAATTTGCTGGGTCTGTATGTGCTCAGATGGATACGCTTTAGGGTTAGAATTCTCATTTTCCGCATATTTTACATCCGCTTTGTAACCATTCTTGTCAGCTACGTACGACACTATTTGCAACCGGCCATCTGGCAACTTTACCCTGTATTCTCCATTCGTTGCCTTTGAATTTTGTTGCTGAACGTGGGAGAAATCGTCCCCGGAAAGGTGATCTCTTACTTTGTAGGAGAACGCGTACGCCTTCTTGTACTGAAACATTTTAATTAACGGTACTAATTAAAAACTCATTAATTTAGAATATCTAAGCTTCATGCATGCAGACCACCTGAGATGACAAGGTAAAGGTCTTAATTTCCCCTTCGAAAATGCAAGCAAGGGGCGTTTAAGAGTGTTTTACAACATCCTGCTAAAATTTGAAATATTAAGAGCAACGTTTAAAACTAATTATCGGAAATGAATGGTAACCACAAAATAACTTTACAAATTAACAAAGCGCAAAATGTAGAATTAAAAAAAGAAAGCTGTTCAAAATTAAACATACTTCGATCCCATATTTTGGTGACAAATCAGAAAAAAATGCTAAAATTATAAACAAAACAAATAAATATAAAGTAAGTTTTAAAACAACTGAAAACATTTTAAACTCTTTGTTTAACGCAGAATCAAAAAAAGATAATTTGCTAAAATCGGGCATTTACAAATTAAATTGTTCGCATTGTAATTCGGTTTATATAGGCCAGACAATTAGAAATTTTGATATTAAGAATAAAGAGCAAGTACGTTGTTACAAATACAATTACGCTAAAAACTTACTAGCACACAATCATTCAATGACATCTAATAACACTATAAAATTTTTACACTTTTGTGATGACAAACATAAATTGAAATTCACAAACGTTTCAAAACTGTGCGGTTAATGAACGAGCAAATTGATCTCTTAAATTCATCTATATTAAACATTTTGGAATAAGAAATCAAGTCATCTGCAGACAATTACCGAGATCAAGGCGCCAAGTTTCATGGTTGCTACAACAACACTAACTGTTTACTTTTAATATTACCTTTGATAATTTCATGAAAACATATCGAAATACGTATAAGGTTAAAATAAATAAATATTGTTGAAGTAGTATTAGTTATTTATGTTACTAGACGTTGTTATAACACGAGTTGAAAGTTGCAGGACGAGGTCGTATACCGAGTCGTATAATCAAACGAGTGCCATAATAATGCATTATGCCCCGTGTGACATACAAAATTTTAACTAAGGCTGCTTAAAATTTGTTAAAAATCAAATTTTTTTGCTTGAAATGATATTTGAGATTTCGCATTATTTATTTACAAATGTCAAGTCACTTTTAAATTACTTTTCTTTTACAATCAAAGGAACGAGATAGATTCGATTTGTTCAATACTATGGTAACCAGTCAGCTTTCTTATAATTAAAGCTTCAGTTTTTTGTGTAAGTAAAATGAGTTGTGCAATAAATTAATTACCTCACTCATTTTACATTAGTGCGATAATGAATTTCATTACCTAACGCAAATGAATGACATAAAATCACTCTGATTTTCAGTAATGAGACAATTAAGCAATAGGGTTTGAAAAAATTTTGGCTTATCTCACTACTCGTAATAACATTACGAGTGGCTAAATGTTACGATGATTCTCAGTATTATAGTCACTGTTGAGGCTACAACAATATGATATACTTCCAAAACTTTTGAATATACTGCTATGATATTTGGAGGTGTTTGATTTGACTGGAGTATTGTAGTTCCTGGAAGGCAATTTTTGGGATGTTTGTTACAATTTAATTTACGTTTGGAGGTTTGTGAATACTGTAAGGTTTTGGTATTCAAACTTATAAACTCGCAACCCTGAGTATTATTGCTATAATTTCTTGTTGTTAAAATTCAAATAATGTGATTATCATTATACCATTTATATTTCATATTTCTGAAGTTTTGTTTACTCTGAAAGAAAGAAGAACACAATTAAATTAATACGATTATTGTTTATGTTAATTTTAATTATAATTTAGTTCAGAATTGTTTAAAAGCTTTAATTTATAAGAAGTTTTAGACTTACTTGTTTGTGCATCGTAAAATGTCATTTGAATGTCAATTTGACAAATATATAAAAGAATACTCATTGTCGCGAGATTTATTTGTTTTGAAAAAATATGAAAGATCAAGAGCAAAGACAAAAGCAAGTAAAAACTTATTAGTTAGTTACGGCTCGTCCTGTAAACAAAGACACGGGATTTGATATTCTCTAAAAGAAAAGAGAAGAGAAAACGAGTTATAAGTAATTAAAAGTGATTTTGAATTGAAAAGAAGCTATTATAAAACGGATACAAGTGTCTATCAACTAATTGTGAAAAAATCCAAAAGAATAAAAATATAATAGCGGTACAGAACGTGTTTCCAGTTATCATTGAAGAAAAGCCAAGTATAAATAAACATTAAAGCAGTCCAGTACATATTGGTACTACAGCGGAGGAGGATTCTAACCAAAGGCGAGTGCTGTGGTTTTTGAGGAATATGCAAACTAGAGAAGAGGTAGTAGAACATTCAACGATTGTCGAGTGAAGGATATTTTGATAAGAAGACACAAAGATAAGTGTTCAGTTTTTAAGAACAGTAGTATTAGAAGAAAATTCTTGATTTTTCGAAAATTTTTACCCAAAAATTGATTTATTGAATAAAAGCTTTTGTAACGTTGATATTGTTTTGTGTATTTTCTTTTCGAAAATTATTTATTAATAACTTTTCTTCTAAGCTTAATAACGACCCTGAGAAAGTTAATAAAAGAGTCTCATATATAATATAATTTGGAATTGCGTGAATTGCAGGCATTTAGGGGATTGTTTTCTAGTAAATACAAGACCACGCATATCATAGCAATACAAAGTATTTCAAGACATATAAGACAGGCTTATAACTCAATTACAATACAAGATACAGAAAAATTAAAACAATTTAAATTTTCTAAAATTAGTCACACAAAAGATAAGATTTTTTAACAATTTATTCTGCAAAACTTGACAACGAATATAAACAATTTAGAAGCATTATTAAACTTTTTTTTAGTAAAAAAAAATATATTATTTTGTAAATTTCGTTTATGAGTTAATTCCTTTGTAATTTCCTATATTTCTGGTGTGGGGAAGTATTGTATTCATAAATATGTTTGATTTCCAGATTTTGCGTGTGTGTTGGTTGGGGTCTAATTTGGTCTTATTTGACTTTTATTGCCGTGCCAAATATGTTTTGAATTTGAAATTCGGCCAAACGTTTTTAGAAACATTAATATTTGCCGAACCTTACTAATAAAATCTGCACGAGCACAATAACCAAATCTTCTTTTTTTTGTTAAATGTCAGTCAAGAGCATGTGCTATACTGTATAGATATTTTATAGCTGAAAACGTTTTTCTGCAACGGTGCAAACGTATTGAATGTGTTACAAGTCGTTTTGTTTTAAAATTGAAGTTGGGTCTAGTTTTTGGCGCTCTATACATTTTATTCACTAATGATTACACGTAAAACTAACAAATTCCAAAAAAAAATTTTAAGAAACAATCGAGTAATTAAAAACAATTTTCATGTTCACATCCTAGTCGCGTACAACTTTATTTAAAACCGTTGCATAATAGGTAATTGAGTTATAAGCCTGTCTCGCACGTCCTGGGACACCCTGTATAAGAAGTAAACATTTTTACCTACCTCGCTATACGTTATACAACTACAGCAAGACAATGTTATCGTCAAAATTTCGGAAGTTTAAATTTTGACGGATATGCGCGTTTTAGGACCCAATAATACCAAAAAAACAAGTTTTGCCATATCATAAAACCAAATGTTTCTTGCAAAATATAAGTGGGGGTGAGGAGAGTTGCACTACTTTAATATATAGACGTGCTTGAAACAAAACAGAGATATGTATTCTACGCATGTCGAATAGCCTATCTGCGCAAGCGCGATTGTTCCACCACCTCTTGGTAATTTTTCAAGTTAATCTGATGTATTTGGTACCCCACCTACGATTACCGTAGTTAATTTTAAAAAAATAGGCTTCAATTGTATGTTTTCAAACAGGTTTATTTTATCATAAAGTAATTAATTATGGTACTAGTACCGTAAAGATGCCTTGGTTGCCATAATATTAAATATTATTGTACGATTTAACAACAAATTGCTTGCAACTACAATTTACCAGATCTCATAAAAACAGATAGGTAACTCTTGCAAAAAATAAGGGACAGGTCGGGATGCTCTACTTTAATATAGACGCGCTCAGAAAAGAACCTTAGATTCGTATTCGACACATGACAAACCGGCGAGCTGCGTAAGCCCGATCTTTCGACCACCCTCCCAGTGACTCCCACCAGTGATTTTGTATTTTGCAAAAATATAGGAAATTTGACTTTAAAATCAGCGCGAGCATGTTAAATAACAATAGGAACAACATTTCTTTAAGTAACAGAACTGAGCAGTTTAATTAGATAACCGCAAAAATTACCAAATTAGAATTTTAGATGTCAACGAATAAACAGTATTTGCAATTATTGCAAAAATTTTCAAATTTGTTTATAATTTTCCGAGGGGTAAATTGCGGGCTAAAATTTGTACACCGACTTCCCCTTAGTAAAGGACTTCCCCAACTTCCCCCGAACTTCCTTCGGACTTCCCCGACTTCTTCCGGACTTCTCCGATTTCCCCCGGACTTTCCCGACTTCCCCGATACTTCCTCTAACGTGTACACCAGACTTCCGCTGCGGTTTACTACTCGTAATTTTCAAAATAATATATAACTTTTCAAACATTTTCAAAATTTTGATAATTACTAAAATAACCCAAGCTTTAAAATAAGAAAACGTTAAATTTATTAAATATTCGAAAGTTTCGAATAATTTTTGAAATTTTCTAAAATTTCATTAAATGCGAGGAAGGTTCCGTGGCGGTGGCCCGACAGCTTTTTAAGTATATGAAAGTCTTCACAAAATACCTGTACCATTTTTTTTATTTAAATTGTTGCAAAATTTAGCAACGTATATCTTAAAAAAAACATGTTTGTTATATAAATGTGAGGCTAGTGTAATTAAATATTATAATTAGCATTTGTATGCTAAAATGTAGATGAAATGCATCATTATAAATATTCATAAAGTAACAGTGCAACGTTATCCGGTATTACTTAAAATTGTCTTTCATAATAATTCCCTGAGACCTGCAAATAATGCAAATAAGCAATTTCGCAAAACTAAAATAAAATTAACACAATGAAGCGCTGCAAATGATACTTAATTTCCATAACTCGAATTGCACAACGAATTGACCTCAACATCTGACCTAAGAAAAAATCGTGATGAATTCGCTCAACTAAATCAGTTTCGTTATTAAACTAAATCCGATGTAAATGCCTGACAAGGCATGACAGAATCTAATTTTTCTGTGTGTACATTCACAATTTCGAATCAGGCAAACACTTTTCGTTTTAAATTTAAGGAGAACAATGGCGTCGCGTCACGTTTTAGCACTTTCAACACTGCACACCGACTAAAATTAAAACAAACTAACATATTCATTAAAATTTACTTACATTAGAATACGTCGGGTTACCAACATCCGACGTGGAAGTTTTCTTGAGGATTTTGGCCGCGTGGGCTGTTAGGGCTTTCAGAGCTTGAGGGCTTGCATGGCTTTCCTGTAAAGAGCACATACTAATATCGTAAATAATTTTGCAGCTCACCTTCTTGCATTAAAATGGAAGATGTTTAGTGGCTACTGCAGTCATTTATTACCATAAATACGTAATGAAGGAGTGAAGGGTATTTCGAGGCCTGAAAAATTACTAAAGGGCTGTAAATTCCGGAAAGCACATTACAGTCACGTCACAGCCGGAGAACAAGAAGAATAATAGTCTAAACACGTGGTTGCTCCCCGGAAATGTGGGATATATGTAAACTTGGGACACGTCGTGCTTCTAGGATGTAATAATTCGCATGGAAATGCGACCCTGTTGTATTCCTTGATATGATTTTTAGTACTATCGTCAAATATTAAAGAATAGGGACGTTCTTATTACGTCGGTGCCTCTATTTGTCCGCAGTTTCGTTAAATATTCAACGAATCTGCCCAGAATTGTTGCATATACACACCCCTTTAACACGCAAATCAAAACATGGTTTTATGCTGCCCTTTTGTTAACACTGTCCTTTGATAAACTGATTTTTCCTCACTATTTAAGTAATGTTTGCTATTATTGTGTAATTGTAATATTTCTTGATCATAAGTGTCACATTTATTATAACAAGCCATATAAAGTAATTTAAAACAAACTTTATTTACGATAAATACACCAGAACAAATCTTAACATATTTTCCATTTAAGTAAAATCTGTCATTTGGCACAAATTACGTTATAATTATAGGAGCCAACAAAATTTCTGCATTTCTTTAAAACGTTCAATATTTCAAAGTATTTGAAAATATTCTGCCATTTGATAGAAACAAAACTCAATATTCTATAAAATTTATAAAAACTAGGGACAATTCTGTAATTTTATAAAAACAACCTGCAATAGCTGAGAAATTAAACGTTTAGGCTTCTGCCATTTACTCTTAACAATGGAACAATTTAAAAAAATTCTCCCATGTAGTAAACAATTCAATACATTTACGAATTAAAAGTTCGGAGGAATTCTACGATTTGGCGTAAAAATTCCACATACTCTTTAAAATTTGAAAGTTGCAAAAAACTGCAATAGCTCAGAATTAAAAAAAAAATTAATTAATAATTCCGCCATTTGCATTGCAAAACTTTTCTGTGATTTGGCAAAAAATTTAAAAATTTTAGATTCTGTGGTTTTATAATTAAATATTTCATATTCTGTAAAATTTAAAAGTTATGGACAACAAAAATTGCAAACGCAAGGAATTTAAAAATGAATTAATAATTCTGCCATTTGTATTGCAAGACTATTCTGTCATTTAGCAAAAAAAATTTAAAGTTTTAACTCCGCCTGCACTGTCTCGGGATAGATTGAGTAGCCTTGAGCGGTGTTGCCGGTCCCAAGCCCGGACAAAGGAGGAGGGTTGGGGGGCAAGGCATCCTACCTCCCGCAAAACCTTAACTTGCTCCTAGAACTATTACACCAGCCTCGGATGAAGGACGGACTCAACAATATGACAACATGGCGCGGAAACGGAAAAAGAAAGTATGGAAAAAGAACATAATACGGCTAGGATGCTGGAACATCACATCCTGGAACAACAAAGACCAGGAAATTATTCTAGAAATGGAAAGACATAAAATGGATATCTGTTTAATATCAGAAACAAAGAAGAAAGGTAAAGGCAATACAAGGTACCAAAACTACATCCTGTTCTACAGCAGAGTTGACAAGGTATCTAGAGCACACGCAGGAGTAGGGATACTAATTCATAAAAAGCTCGAAAACAATATTGAAGATGTGAAGTATATAAACCACAACATAATGTATCTATTAACTTAGCGGATGAAAAAATACACCTAATAAGCGTCTACGCACCAGATATAAATAAACCCGTAGAAGAAAGAGAAACGTTTTATGATGATTTGCAAGAGACATTAAACCATCTTCCAAACAAAGACAAAATATTTATCTTAGGCGACTTTAACGCTAGGGTCGGCAACAATATCATCCCCGGAATTATGCATAAATTTAATGAAGAAACAAGGAATGGAAATGGAGATATGTTAATATCCATATGTGCCCATAATGAGTTGCGAATAAATAATACGTATTTTGATCATAAAGACCAACACAAATATAATTTTACAAACACCAGAGGCCAAAAGTCAATGATCAATTATGTAGTTACAAATAAGAAAGTACATCCTAGTCAGATACTCGACGTGCGCACGTTGACATCTGCAAACGCCTGAACACCACACGGACTAGTGATATGCAAGCACCGAACATCTCGAATAATAACGAAAAAGAAACAGCGTAACCCTGTATCTAAATTTAACATAGAGTCATTGAAGAATGACAGAAAGACCTATATGAAAGGAGACTAAAAGAAAAAATCGCCCATAATGCCATTCTAGGGGAAGATAATGCTGAAACAGCCTGGCAGAAAATTAAAACTAATATAATAGACAGTGCCACAGAGGCCATAGGCTTAAGAATAACTGACACAAATAGACCAAAAAATAACAAACCCTGGTTCACCCAGGAGATTAAAGAACTAGCGAAAGAAAAGACAAACGCATACATAAAAAATATTAATAATAGAACACCAGAAGAATGCGAGGCATATAAGGGTATCAGAAATAGTACAACTAACGAGATTAAACAACTTAAAAAACAATACTGGGAAAGGTTTTCGATGGAGATGGAGCATGACCTATACGGAGGGCGGAAAAAAGTGTGGAACATGTTACGAAATAGAAAGAAGTTAGTTAATGAGGAAGTACAAGTAAACACCATAAAAATAGAAGAGTGGGTAGCGCACTTTGAACATCTCTATGTCCATACAGAAACAAATAACGAAGAACGGGAAAAACGACCACCCTCTCCAACACAAGACGAAGATAATGACAAGATAACACTAGAAGGTCGCGGTAGGAAAGTTGAAAACACGAAAATCACCTGGAATCGACAACATCCCCAATGAACTGATCAAGTATGGGGGGAATGACATGCAGAAGGAGATGACGAATTTGTTTCAAAGGATCGAAAATACCGGATTAATACCTGCAGAATGGAGAACCAGCATAACTGTACCTATATACAAAAAGGGGCCAAAAAACAACCCTGCCAATTATAGAGGCATAACACTATTAACCTCAATACAAAAAATACTAACCAAAATTTTAGCAGAAAAACTTAATGATAAAGTAGTCATATCTGAAGAACAGCAAGGATTCAGATCCAATAGATCCACAATTGACGCAATCTTCATTTTGCGGCAACTAATAGAAAAGTCTATGGAGTTTAACAAGCCTATGTTCATTTGCTTTGTAGATCTAAAACAGGCATTTGACAGAGTGCGACTAAACGATGTAACTACCCTGCTAGAACAAAAGAACATAAATAAGAAGTACATAAATATAATCAGAGAACTGAATAGTGCTAACAAAACCAGAATAAAAACTGACAACGGCCTAACACATGAAATTAATGTACAAGCAGGTATCAGACAAGGTGATAGTCTAAGCCCATGTCTCTTTAACATTATGATGGACCAAATCATCAAAAGCGTAAATGAAGTAAACGCAGGATACACAATGGGTGACCGATCCATAAAAATTTTATGCTATGCCGACGATGCCACTCTTATGGCAGAGAATGAGGATGACCTACAGCGACTACTCCACAGATTTAAAATAACAGCTGGAAAATACAATATGCTCATATCCTGTGAAAAACGCAATCTATGGTAATATCTAAAAACCCAATAAGATGTAAGCTCGTAATTGACGATCACATTATCCAACAGGTAATGAGTTTTAACTACCTGGGAGTGGACATATCAAGTGATAGATACTTAATGGATGAGGTAAGAAACCAGGCGAATAAAGCAGCAAGAATTGCGGGTTACCTGAGAGATTATATGGCGAAACAAGTACATGAGCTCAGAGAGTAAGATCCGAATATACATATAAAACCTGCATCAGGCCTGTGCTTACCTATGCCGCAGATACAAGAGCTGAAACAACACCAACAAAAAGAACATTGAGGGCAAATGAAATGAAGACATTGAGGACTATCAAAGGTGTGACGCTGAGAGACAGGATACGTAACAACACAATACTAAATGAATTAGAAGTACAAGATGTCGTAAGATGGACAAGAGCACGCCGTCGATATTGGAGAGAACACGTGGATGGGATGAGCCCAGAACGATTAGCTAAATGGGCTAAATCACAAAGGCCTAACACCAAACGCCCAGTAGGAAGACCACCAAAGCGATGGTGTGAAAGCTGGACATCGGAATCTCAAGAAGGAAGGTGATAATAGAACAAACAGGACAAAGTCCTATTATAAGTGGAAGAAAGAAAAAGAAGAAAATTCTTTAATTTTATGAAAGAATTATAATAACTGAGAAATTAAAAATTGAAGATCTGTGATTTGGCAAAACTTTAAAAATTTTAAATTCTGTGTTTTTATAAAAAAAATTATAATAAAAGAAATTAAATATTAAGGATTTGCCATTTGCAATGCAATACTCCTAAAAATAGAAGAATTCAGAAAAACAGTCTTATTTAGTAAAACAATTCAATACATTAAAGAATTATAAGTTCAGAAAAATTCAACGGTGTGGTATAAAAATTTCATATTCTATAAAATTTAATAGTTAAAGACAAAAAAATAGCAATAGCACAGAATTTAAAAATGAATTAATATTTCTGCCATTTGCAATGTAAAAATATTCTGCCATTTAGCAAAAACATTCCATACTTTATAAAATTTAAGAACTAAGGAGGGGGATAATTTTATAAAAAAAATTGAATAGATCCGAAATTAAAAAATAAGGATTCTGCCATTTAGTAAAACAATTTAATTAATTTACGATATAAAGTTTAGATAAATTCTACGATTTGGCATCAAAATTGCATACTCTATTAAATGTAAAAGCTAAAGACAAAAAAATTGCAATAGCTCAGAATTTAAATATTAATTAAATCTTCTGCCAGTTGTAATGCAAGTCTATTCTGCCATTCGGCAGAAAAATTCCATACTTTATAAAATTTAAAGCTAGGAATGATTCTGTAAATTTGTAAAAAAAAATGTACCAGCTCAGAAATTAAAATAACCTAATGCTTCTACCATTTGCAATGCAAGACTATTCTGCCATTCGGCAAAAAAATCCTATACTCTATAAAATTTAAAGCTAGGAGCGATTCTGTAATTTTTAAAAAAATGCGATAGCTCAGAAATAAAAATTACCTAACGCTTCTGCTATTTGCAATGAAATTATCTTAAAAATGAAAAAATTCAAGAAAAATCTATCGGTTGGTAAAAAAATTCAATACCTTTAATAATTAAAAGTTTGGAGTAATTCTGCCATTTGCCAGACAATATCAATCTTCCATAAAATTTTAAAAATTAGATACAATTTTGTATTTTTTTGTGCTACTTGCAATGCAATATTATTAAAACAAAAATAATTCCAGAACCTTCTGCCATTTACTAAAAGGTTCCATACCTTTTAGAATTAACTGTTCGGAAAAGTTTTCCATTTGGCAGAAAAATTATATAGGTACTTAAAATTTAAAAACTAGAGACAACAATTATTGCGATTCCTCAGAATTGAGCTTCTGCCATTTGCAAAGCATTGCTACTAAAAATTTAAAAAATCAGGAAAGTAAAAAAGTTACATACTTTTGTTAATACATACCCTGTAAAATTTAAAAACTAGGAACAGTTCTGTAATTGTATACAAAAAGATTGTAATAGCTCGTCATTTGAATATCAATACTTTTGCCATTTACAATCCAATACTATTAAAAATTATAGAATTCAGGAAAATTCTGTATTTAGTAAAACTTTTCACACGTTTAAGATTTAAAAGTTCAAAAAAGATTTTATCCTGTGGTCGAAAAATTCCACGCTGTATAAAATTTAAAAATTTCGGACAATTCTGTAATTTTATTACAAATATTCCAATCGCTCAGAAATTAATAATAAAATTTTCTGCCTTTTGCCATGAAATACTCTCAAAAATGGAATAATTTAGGAAAATTTACCTCTTTAGTAAAAAACTATTCAATACCTTTAAGAATTAAAAGTTTGGAAAAATTCTGACATTTGGCAAAAACATTTCATGCTCTATATAATTTAGAGCTGCGAACAAAAAATTGGGATAGCATAGAAGTCGAAAATTAATACTTTTGCAATGCTGTTAAAAATGGTAGAATTCAGGAAAATTCTGCTGTACCTTTAAAAATTAAAAATTTGAAAAAATTCAGCCATTTGACAGAAAGATAAGATAAGATAAGATAAGATACTTTATTTAACCGCTCTACATATTGAATACATTTGCAGCACGTCCGGATATAGATATATAGATATAGATAACACTTCTACACTAATATAAAAATGTATATTAAAAAGTACTTCACATCAGTCTTATTACACAAAAAATTACAATATAGGCAATAAAAAAGGAGTATCTAAGTACTCTTCAACATTGTAAAAACATCGGTTGGTAAAGTAATTTTTCATCTTGGATTTAAAACAGTTGTAATTCAAAGTTTTAATAACGGCAGGTAAATGATTGTAAAAATTTAGATTCAGTGAATTTTTCTCTGACTTACAAGGTCTAAAACGGGAATTCCTTAGTGCGTTACTAGAACGTGTGTCATGGTTATGGAAGTCGCTATTAACAGGAAAAGAATCAATGTTTTTATGAATTTCGAGCAAGGTAACATACATAAATATAGATGGTAAGGACATTATACCAAACTTTATAAATAAAGGACGGCAATGTTCCCTGCTATCTACATTTCCAAGAATCCAGCTTGCTCGTTTTTGAAGACGGAAAATTCGTAACGCATGTGTTGAGTTTCCCCATAAAATTATGGCATAACTGATGAGAGAATGAAATAAAGAGAAATAGGACAGTCTTAGAATGTCAGTGGTTACAAGTCGATTTAAATTTCGAAGCAAGAATATAACGCTCGATAATTTTTTACTTAGATAATCAACGTGAGATGACCAGTTTAAAGAACTGTCAAGAAAAGTTTTATAGTAGCAAGAAAAATTCTGTAATTGTAAAATGCGATAGCTCAATAATTGAAAATTACCTAAGGGTTCTGCTATTTGCAATGCAATATTCTTAAAAATGGAAAAATTCAAGATTATTCTGCCGTAGGTTAAAAAAATGCAATATCTTTGGTAATTAACAGAGAAATTCTGCCATTTGGCAGAATAAAATCAATCCTTTATATATTTAAAAACTAGGGACAATTCTGTAAATACTTTTTTTTTAATTGCGATAGCCAAAAATTTTAAGATGGTACTTGTGCCATTTTCAATGCAATGCTATTAAAACTTAAGCAATACAGAAACAATTTGTCATCTACTAAAATGTTCCATACATTTACGAATGTACCAGTCAAAAAAATTCTGTCATTTGGCAAAACCATATTCCATACTCTGTGTATAATTTAAAAACTGAAAACAATTCCGTGATTTTATACAGATTAAATGCGATAGCTTAGAAAATAGAGTAAGAATTCTGACATTTGCTCTTAGATGGAAGAAGTCAGAATAATTTTGCAAACTATTAAAAAAATTCACTATCTTTAACAATTGAAAGTTGCGAACAATTTTGCCATTTGGTAGACAATCGAATGCTTTAAAAAATTTTAAAAAAAACTAGGGACAATGCTTTAATAAAATATATTGCCAAAATTCGGGATTTAAAAATTAAGATTTCTGCCATTTGCAATACAATACTCTAAAAACAGTAAAAGTTAAAAGTTTCTGCCATTTGGCAGAAAAATAACGATTTTTACAATTCTCAACACCCTTAAAAATTGTAAAATTTAGAAAATTTCTGCTATTTAGTAAAGAAATCCAATACGTTTGAAAATTAAAAACAAATGTCTTTCAAAATTTAACAGCTAAGGAACATTTCTGCAAGTAACACAAAAACGGGAGATCTCCCAAAATTTAAAAATTGGGTAAATTTTTCAGTTGCCAGAAAAACCTTTCAAAATTTTAAAAACAAAAACACTGCCGCCTACTGGAAAAATTCAATAACTTTCAGCATTTAATATTTTAAAATAATTCTGACATTGGTGGAGAAACATATCACGCTTTAGAATTAAAAAAATCGAAAAAAATATTGCCATTTAGCAAAAGCAGAAGTTCCATCCTGCAAAATTTAAAAGTTATGTAAACTTGTACTACGTGACAGCAACGCAATGCCTTTAAGAAGTTAGAAAGCATAAAACAATTATTTAACAGGCAAACAATAAAATGCAACGCATTTAAAAATTGAAAAACTAGAAAAAAATTACATTTAAGATTAAAAAAGTTTGAAAAACTTTTGCCATTTGGCATGAAAGTTTTTCTGTCCGCCATATTTAAAAATTTAAATTTGTGACACGTTTCTATTAAATACGCCAACGCCTATAAAAATGTAGAAACTAGAAAAAATTCAATTTAAGATTTAAAAACTTAAAAATTCTACAATTTGGCAGAAAAGTTCAAAATTTAATAATTACGCAAAACTTCTGCTATTTGCCGAAAACATTGATAAAAATAAATACTAAATTTCGCCATGTGAGATAAAAATGCAAGACCTTTAATAAAAAAAAAAGAAGAACAAATTGGTGAAAATTCTGCCGTTTGGCAGAATCCTTCAGAATTAAAAGTCTTAAAAAAATTGTTGCAAATACATAATTTTCGAAATACAAAAATTTAAGAAAATTCTGCCATTGGCGGAAAAATGCAACAATTTGCCGAAAACAAGCATTAAAAAAAATTAAAATTAATTTAAAAAATGTCAGTGGGCACCAAACTACCATAGCTTTAAAAATTTGAAATTTTGCGAAAAAGTCCGTTATTGAGAGAAAATTTCAATAGCAATGTTGCTATATGATTTAAGTAACTAAATTTTGTGATAATATGCCTGAAACCTTCTCTGGTATTCAGTCGTTCGGATTCGACGTTAAACTGTAGGTCCCCGTGCTCCACTTTATGAGACGTAAAGGCTATTTACGGTGGCTTGGTTTAGATTATTCCTGCAGAAGTGAAACTTCAGAATATTTGGCTGACATGTTCACACAGAATTTTTTGAAATTATGTTCTTAAAAATCAGTGTTTTGGTAAAAATGGTAGATTTACATGCTTTTAAATTAATACCCAAAAATTAATAGAAGTTTTCACTTTTTCGACGCATTATTCTGCTTTGCGAAAAATAGCTAACATTCCTTCTACGATTTTAAAGTAGTTAAAAAATTAATTTCTGCTACTTTTGAGGACTTTTATTGCAAAAAAAATAATCTTAGGCGATTTGTAAATGTCAGCAATCGCTCCAATTTAATAAAAATTCTATCGACATATCACTGGTATACTTTTTGTTTTATCGACATTCTTCTTTTAAAATCTTGACGAGCACAAAATAAAAAGCCGAGAGTGTAGACGGTGTTATTGCGTTATTTCGATCAAACCGAGACAGGAGAATTTTTAATCTGTTTAACCGCTTGATAAACGTTCTCAGGGTCCAGTAAAACCTTGCCCGTTTACCGGACAATAGATTACAAAATTTCCCTGCCGCTACATGCAACAAACACACAGACACATACACATACAATCGCCAGATAAAAGCAGATCTCGAGCGATAAAAATCTGAAATAACAATACCATTATTACGATATACTCCTACAACTGCCATTCCACAGTCAACTGCCCTGTTATTATAAGAAACCCAACATTTATGTACATAATAATGTTGATGTTTATTGTCACAACATTGCTCGCAGCACAAACAATGCAACGCAACCTCATTTAATAAATAAACGTAATAAGCTGCATTAGGAACACGTCGTATTGTTACGAATGGAATTAGTTCTATTTAGAATATATAATATTATTATACTTCATGGTCAAAATTAGTAATGATGTCAATATGTGTTCTGGTCTCATGGCCATCTCATCAGTCTATATTAAGATGCTGTGCAGTGACTCACATGAACACCTGCATGCCATGTGTTGGTTATTAACAAACCCCACTCTACTTCACAAAAGTATAAAAGGCTAGAGTTGCCATACAGATATTATTCATTGTTCAGAATTCAATTCAGAAGTCAATATTCAAGTGTTAAGAGTTACCTCTCGCATATATGGGGGCCTAGAGCCCAGATCAGTAAATCATATTCATGTAAGTAGTTTAGTTTAGTTTTTAGTTAACATTGTAAGTAATTACCAAATATATCTCTGTTTATATTTTGGGTGTATTTCAATTATTCCTAGACATTTAAGTCACACGCTACGACCCCCACGTGACATTTGGTAGAGGCTTTGGGCATCATTTCAATCCATAAAAATTTTTTTTTGTGTACTAATTTGGTATTTAAAAATGTAACTTAACTTGTGGCTATTAATCAAAAGAAGAGGATCACTGAGTTTTGGGTTTAGATTTATAGTCTAACCATTTCTCACATCAGCTTTTGATTAATATGTACTTTCAGTTTCAAGTTGGGTGCATAATGAAAAATGTGCTAGCTTGGTTAGAATACAATGATAAATAAAATTTGTTATTAAATCAATTAAGGTTGATTATTTAAGGACATCTTAGCACGATAAGAGATGCCTTTATATCATTAACTGGCGTTGATTATTAAATGTTTGCTAAAATTTTCTTCGCAAGCTAGAGGTAAAATTAAAAATAAATTTATAACGAATTTACAAGTACATGTTTAATTATGGATTGCGATCTCGAAAACAATGTCTAGGAAAGAACAAACAGAGAAAATTTAAATTATAAAATGATAAAAATTTTAGAACGTAAAGTAATAATAATAAATTACTAGAAAGATTAATTCTTCAAACTGTTATTTGAAACCAAAGTTAGGCTTTATTTCAAGTTATTCCTCAAATCTTAAAGTAAAAAGGTAATAGTTTAAAACTAACAATAAATGTTATTGAAGAATAACAAAATCAAATTACTATCATCACAAATTGAACAAATCCGATTATTTTTCAAAAAATTAAACTCTACAATAAATTCAAAGACTACTGCGATACATAAATTATAATAAATAAAGAAAATATTGGTTTACAACAAGAAAATTTAAATTTACTCGTCGTTAATATACAAAATTCATACAACTTTGAAAAAAATACCTTCAAACAAGTTCGAAATATAAAAATTTCGTAAATAATTCTAAATTCAATTGTTTTTTATAGGATTACTTAAAATGGCAGATGTTACAGTTGTTCAAGCTTTTGAAACTCCATGCAAATCAATGTTTCCAAAATTTTTAAGTGAGAAATTTAATTCAAGTACGAATAAAAACCCAGAAAAATTTCTAAAAAATTATGAACGGGTAGCAGCAGTAAATTCATGGAATGAAAAAAATAAATTAGTCTTTTTCGGTTCATTTTTAACAAAGCCAGCAAATTTTTGGTATGAAACATTTAGGACAAATGCTAGTAATAAAGATTGTACTTGGGAAAACGTTAAAACTAGTTTTTTAAAAGAATTCTCAAGAGATTCAGTTAATCGAGAATTAATATTTAAACTACGATCCAAAAAACAAGACAATTCTGAAGATATTAATAATTATTTCTATAAAATATTAGACCTTTGCTATAATTTCGATGAAAATATATCTGAAACGGACATAATAAAATATTTCGAATTAGGATTGAGGCCGTCATTGCAGTATCAATATTTCGTATTAAAAGAAGATAACATGACGTTAAAACAATTGAAGAAATTGGTGTTTAAAATAAGTATTGCCATACAACGACAAGAAAAATTTAAATTACGAACAACCAAATCTCCTTTATTGAGAACTAAATTAAAACCGTATCAAAATGAATCAGTAAAATATAATAATACTGAAATTCTTAATAAAAAGTTAAATCAAAATTCAAATTTTAATCGTGTTGGCGTTAATTTCTGTGCCAGGGGAGGAAATATCAATCAAAATCCTTTACGCACTGTAAATGCTAAACCGACGTGTTTTAGATGTGGTAACATAGGTCACACTGCAAAAACATGCAGAATGAAAATAAACGTTAATATAAAAAGTCCACAAATTAGGAAACAAAATTGTCAAAAATTTATCAACATAAATAATAAACTAAAGAATAAAAATAAATAATAATATTAAGCAGCAAAGTTATTCAAATTAAATTAGAGTGTAAAAAAGCTACTTATATACAAATATAAATTATAAATTGATAAAAATTTTGATCACATTAATAATAAATAAAAAGGAGTGGAGATACAGGTGTAACTGAAAAACTAGTACGAAAAATTACGTACAAAATATAGGAGATACTACAAAAGAGTTTTCTTGTTTAGTTAATGGCCATATTCACAATTTGTTGGTTGTTTAAAAACTCGGAAACCAGCTGAGTTTGTTAAAGTTGAAAAATCGTACATCAACTAGTAAAAGATGTAGTAGTCAAGTCCTCTCCAAAATCTTTAATTTTGGGAAATAATTGGGAAAATTAAAGATGATAGAATGAAGTTTTTGCTGAAACAGAAAGATATCATTAATTTTCGAAATTCTACTGTAATTTTAAAAAGAAGAAACATTAGATTTATTTGTATTAATTTTCATAATAAAAATTAATATTAGCCTTTTGGGAAAGTCAATTGAATTAGTACTTTTACAAATCTTAAAAAGAAATAAGATTAATTAATGAGAAAGAAATAATTTCTTTAAAACCATTTTGATTGGTGACATTAGAAAAAATTATGAGAAAATTTGTTATAGAATTGAGTAAATAATGCAAACAATTTGAAAAAATAATCCTGAGATAGGGTTATATAATGATTTGTTGTGAAAAAATAAATAATTCCGGCTACTTACAGTCGAAATAAAATAAAGTATGACTTTATAATAAAGATTTTGAGGAATAATTAATAATTTTGTTCTATTTCCATTTATTTTAAGAGAGTTTATAAAGATGTTGATACGTTCAGGTTTATATTAACTAAAATATAATTGAAAATTATTAACAAACAATGCTTGAATTTAAAAAACTTAAAAACAAGATATTAGCTTGTTGATCAAATTAAAATTGAATATGTATACTTACGTAAAAAAGTAGATCTTTGATTAAAGATGTGTATGAATACTTATAGAATAACTATAATATTGAAAAATGATGAAATTCCATGAGAATACTTCCAATCTTCATTAGATTGTTAGATGAAATTGTAAACCTGAAACATTATAATATGAGATTAGGTGACGTGTTTTTGCCCTAGAGAAAAATAGTAATAAACGATAGTACCTTAACAAGTGGTCAAGTGAAAAATTTGAAAGGAAAATATACAGTTATAAAATACAAGAAATTATAAAGAGGTGCAAATCGGTAAAAATTTAATACCCGTACACTCTACACAAGATATAATGAAAAATAAAAGTTGAATTACTATCGTAGTAACAAATGGAAAATAAATGAAATAATAATAAGGAGCATATCTTCTACTCGTTATAGTAGCTAGAGCAAAGAATTTTAAGAAAATGATTGTATAATTAAATGAAAAAGCTCCTAATGCCAAGAAGAAAAAGAATATAACGTCAAGTATTTTAATAGTCGAAATATACTAAAATTTCGATAATTCTTGGTAAGTCCCAGTGACAAGTGATAATTCCACTCAAATAGTATGAGACAGAATTTATCGTAGCCTCGGTATTGTATGGGTTATCAGCCGTGTTTTAGCTTCTCCGCTGATAATAGCCTTAGGTATTCTCAATTTAAGTTATAATAAAGATAGGATAATAATGGTTAACTTTTGTGTGTAATCAGGTAGTATATTTTCAATCAGTTGGAATTAAAGATCCACCTTTTTTAAAATTTACATGGGACGCCCTGATACACGGTGCATAGTAGGAAACAATTTGATTGAAATAATTATGAATAAATAATTATGAGTTACTCAAGAATTTTATTATGGAGGCTTAATAATTCTTAGAAAGGGACACTAAAATCCGGGCCGGTATGATATGTTCAAAAATATGTAATATATTGATACAATACAATAAATAAATCCCTCGTGTGGGCTAACTTGATTTAGCAACGGACATATCATAAAGTAGTGTCTATTCCTTTTAACTTGTTTTTAAAATCGTCAAACTCCTGAAAAAGGAATATCTTATGTGTGCACGACATAGATGAAGGGATGGATTTAAAAATTTTTTAGAAGAAGGGTTCAATGGCTTATGATGTTTATAAAGCGCGCATGTTGTTATTATGAGGGAAGAGGAAGCTACATTGAAATTTTTTATGTGAAGCCATTGCCAGTTAACCAGTTTATAACTTAAACCAAATTTTGTTTATACTTGGACAAAGTTAGGGAACGAAATTAAATAATAAGGAAAGAAGTCCTCAATACCTACGGGTATAAGGGGTTATAGGAAAAATAATTAAGTATAATGCACCAAAGAAATATAATATAAAGAATTAAGCGAAAGAAAATATATAGAAGAGTAATGAGAATACTTAGGCCTAAAAGTAATAAAAATAAAAATATATACATTTTTCCTAAACAAGTATAAAACTGTTGTAAAAATTTTTTTTAAAGAATTGTTATAAGTAAAAGACAAAAAAAAAAAAAAAATTAACAATTCATCGAACTTACATTTGATACTGACTACAGAGTTCAAAATATTCCAATCCATAAATGAACCTGATCGAGGTCAAAAAAGAGGAAGGAACTAGCCAAACTTCTCCTTTTCGGACAAAAGTAACCAAATGATATGATAAACTACGAATTCATATTGCCTGTAAGAAAGTTATAAATTAGCTTAAAATCACAGATTTAAAATGTATTGGTTTTATTCACGAAATATGATATTAGTAATTGTCTTGCATTAAGAAAAATATTTGATTTACTTAATTGCTGTTTAATGTTTAAAAACATAATTCATCAGAATAATTTTTATTATAGGTAATAATTAAATGAAAAACTTGATTGTTCAAAATAAATCAATAAATTTAGTTTAAAATATTAAATTCGATCATCTTAAATTTTAATTCGAAAATAACTCAAAACATATAAACAGCCAGAAATGAAAGACAAAACCAACAGGTATTAAAATCAAAATTGTTCAATACCCATTTTCAGTAATTGGTACAATAATTAACAAATTACAATCAATCCCGTAAAACATTTAGTCATTTTTAGAACAGTAAAAGGCATTTGGTACTTAAAAAGTAAGTTATCATCTGCACCAATTTTGCATTATTTTAAACTTGAAATAGAAACAGAGTTAAGAATAGATGTTAACAGAAAGCGAATAGGAACTATTTTATAAAATTTGAATGAAGAATTTCAATTAATATAATATATCAATTTTTATTAATAATTTGAACATAGAAAGGCTTGGTTACAAATAATCCCGGAATCAGAGATATTGCAAACTGTTTGTAATAATCGAAATTCTGTTGACAAAACTTGTTAGGGAATATAAAGAATTCGGTTTATACGATTCTGTAGTTCTGTACAAGTAATACAGTTCAATGATTTTTACTTCAGAAAATATTCCAATTATGGAAGACACACCTAATTAAGTGTGTAAAATGAAAATGAAAAAACTAAGGAATTAGCATAAGTGATAATTGCTGTTAAAATATAAACAAATTCAAAACATTAAAGTAAAATTATAGGAATTATAGAAGAAAAATAAAATAAAAGCATACTTTCGATAAGTATATGCTACAATGTATTAAAATCAGGTCATGGAAATGCAAAGTGCATAAATCAAACTGTTCATTGATAAATAATACAACCTGCAAGCATTTGCACTCTTCTTATGTTGCAGACTGCATAAGAACCACATTGTTAGCTGATTTCTAACAATAAAAGCAATTAAAGTCCTTATCAATTTCCGGCGTGAGGACATTGAGAGGCATTTCATGAGTCATAAGTTTATAAGTTAAATAATTATATACAGCTTACCTGTAAAAATGTGGACTAAATACAAAGATGAATTAGATCTTTCAAAATGGAAAAATTGTGTTCTAGAACCATGTATTAATTGGAATTTTTTATAGGTGCTGCCTGATGAAACCACGGTGATTTAATGGAATTGAATGAATCAGTCCATATAATTTGGAACCTGTACGAAAAAACATAAAAACATAAATTTGAAGTCAAGAAAAAATAAATTTCATATAAAAGGTTATTTATTTCATATTTCAGAAAATTTGATTTTTCTCGCATTAAAAATCTTGCGAACAAAAACAATAAAATGTATGAAATTTAAAATTGAACAACTTTAAAATTTGCAATAATCATTTTAAAAACGGTGTCAAATTTTCATTAAGTTTATTTCTCTATGAATAAATATAAAAAATTGGTAATAGAAAAGAGAAAAAATTTAGAACACTTAGCAATAACCATTGAGACAACAAAAGTGTAGTTTCAATTATTTAAAAATGTCTGTATAATTGTAAATCTGTAATTCTTACAGATAGTTTTTTTTTCAAATGATTAAAATATTAGGCATTAAACTGTTCTGGATCGAAATAATACAAATTTTGTAATCAAAAATGTTGGAAATTTGGAAAATTTATTACAAAATTGATTTAATTAAATAAGTCAAAACAAATATGTTTTGTACAAATTGTTTTAAAATATATGAAAATTGTTTTGCACAAAAATTGTCATATTTCTCTACGAGTCAACTTGACAAATGACAAAGATTCATGTAATCCAAAGCAACCTTTAAATTTAATTTATCAAAAATAAAATTTGCAAAATCAAGACATACAGGGAAATGAAATTAGTTCCTGTGATCAAATCGATCGCCGAATTAGAAATTATTTAGGGACACAGTTAAAAAATAATGATGCATTTGTACAATTAAGAACTAAGTTACACTTTCAGTTGAAAAAGAATTTACTTTTCTTGCATAATAAATTAAGTATTTGAAGTAATTAGTTCATGATCATCAAAACAATTACACATGCATTGTAAAATTAAAACTGTTTTGAGAAACAAACATCAAATTAACTCAAATCAAATTAAAAATATGTTTACCTGGAAAATTTCCAAGAGTTTTAACTTAAGAGTACCCAACTCTCATTTTAACTCTTCGTAAACACCTGTTTTATAATGAAAACAGTGTAAATCCATTGTAAAAGAAAAATGTGACAACAAAATATGACGTTTTTCCTAGAATTGTGGGATAACCTCATATTTTATTAATACAAGCTCAACGCTCTGATTATAGCTTTTATTCAAAATAATATCAAGTGAAAATAGAAAAAAACAACATTATAGCAAACTTTTTTCTAATTTTTGTGATAAAGAGTTCACACAAATGAAATTATTAAATTAAGTAGTAATTAAAAGATCACATGCAAACATCATACCCTTGTAACTAATTTCACTTGAAAGCTAAAAGTAATTTTGTAGTTTGTACATAACCTCAAACTGGTGAGGCATGTTCATACGTATGATTCACTAAAAATATAGCATTTACCTACATCATTAACAAATGAATTAAATTTGGATATAATAATTATTTGCTACATAATTATAAAATGTTTGAACATGTTTTACATGAAATCAGAATTTAAAAACTTGTTTTTTCTTAAATTCTAAGAAACAAGTTGCAAACTTCATAAATTATTTTACAATTATTAATAGTTAGATTGTAAGCGTTTTTATGTACTAACTTACTGTTTAGATAAAGTCTTTAACTTGTAATTTCACTGCATTTCTAAATCATAAGAACAACATTCAAATACACAAAACACTGTCAGTTTTTACTAACGAATAATACGTACGTGCCACGAAATTTCCAGCGGTAGTGAAAAGCTGCGATCAGCGGTAAAAGAAATTGACGTTAGATGTTAGACATTACTCTTCATTTCCGTTCGGGTTGTCCAGATCAATGAGGTCGAAATACTCGAAGGCAACGCGGAAAAAATGGTCGAAAATCGTCACCAGGATCTGAACACATCCCTCGGGAACGTTGATGCCACAGAGATTATACTCCCCATCCTCGAAAAGAAATACGTATATTGTTCCGGGACCTAGTGCAGTGGGCACCTCCGACTGGATGAGTGTCACGGGGTAACCCCTGAGCACCCAAACGGTCTCTAAAAGTACTCCTCGATGCACCTCTGACGACATCAAAAAGGCAAATAATAAATATGTGTTTGAAACCTAAAACGAAATCAAATCACAAAAATAAATACTCACGAATAGCTGGCAGCAATCCTGGTCCAATGGGAGGAAGGAAACTCTCCACTTCATCACCATTTGCTCCATTCATAATGAAGAAAGAAAAAAAGAAAAACAACAACACAAATAATAACAGAACACAATTAATAATCACAAATCACAACACACCAACGAAAAACTAGAGCGAGCTCAACAGTGCGACTGAGGAACAATGGCATTGCAGAGCGATCTTTTCAAAATTTTGCAAATTCTGCAAAATCTCGAATATGCGCGTTGAACCATCACAATTTGAATTTAATACTTTGATAAATATACTGTAAAAGACATATAGGTTCTAAACAGAATGAATTTAAAATGAATTATCAACATAATAATTTTAAACAGTTGATTTATAATGTTACAAAAGTCTGTAAATTGTATTTGAAAAAACAAAAAATTGGTACTTACCCGCAACAAGTGTAGACATCTATACGCCATCTACTAGATCCATCGGCAAGCAGTCAGCATCACACACGTATAAAAATAGATACCGCACAAATCTATGAATTTCTATGGTTTGTTCTGGATACAGCGAAAAACATCGTTAGGTGACCATACACACAAATTAAAATACGACGGGTTGCATATGCAACGCAATCGCGTAAACTAGTGGTGTTTTATTTAAATTAAAGTTTTGAGTAATGTTGTTCATATATATATATCACGGTTTATAAAACTAATATATCTATATAAATATTCTTTTTACTATAATATTATAACTATTTTATGTATTATGTAACCTATATAACGGTATTAACCATATTGAATGTGTGTGTATATTTTTTGTAATTCTTTTGTAAATTAAGCTTCACCATCTTGAGAGATGGATTTCGCTTGGTTTGCAGGGGAGGATGTGTTACGAATGGAATTAGTTCTATTTAGAATATATAATATTATTATACTTCATGGTCAAAATTAGTAATGATGTCAATATGTGTTCTGGTCTCATGGCCATCTCATCAGTCTATATTAAGATGCTGTGCAGTGACTCACATGAACACCTGCATGCCATGTGTTGGTTATTAACAAACCCCACTCTACTTCACAAAAGTATAAAAGGCTAGAGTTGCCATACAGATATTATTCATTGTTCAGAATTCAATTCAGAAGTCAATATTCAAGTGTTAAGAGTTACCTCTCGCATATATGGGGGCCTAGAGCCCAGATCAGTAAATCATATTCATGTAAGTAGTTTAGTTTAGTTTTTAGTTAACATTGTAAGTAATTACCAAATATATCTCTGTTTATATTTTGGGTGTATTTCAATTATTCCTAGACATTTAAGTCACACGCTACGACCCCCACGTGACAGTATTTTCACCGGATAACGACCCTATGCTAAGTGAAATAACCATAATAATAACAATTTTCCAGTCGTAAGCGTCCCGTAAAAATTTCCTAGGTTTTCCTAATTACAACTGGCACATGTGAGTGAGGAAATCTCTTACGATTAAACTTGTCTTGGATAAAAACCCAGCAATAACGTTCGGGTCGAATAATTCCTATTAATTATGCTCACGCCCATGAATTTATTGCTGTAAGAGTTTAACCTGACATGATTTACTCGAAAAAGGTTTCTTCATAAATCTTAACGTTATATTAAAGCTGTTTAGATCACGACTTTTACATTGTGATTGTTTTGGACTATTTATAAAATTAAAGTTCAAATAATGACGTTAATTAAATAACTTTGTAAATTTTCATGTTTAATTCTTTGCAGTTTCCATTTTCCAAAATCAATTCGTTGTTATAAACCATCTTTTCACTTTAAGACCTTTACATAATTTTTAGTATTTTAATACCTACATTCAGTATGGGGAGGTATTGTGAAAATTTTCGATTCAGGTGTTCGTTAATCTTACAAATTTCTATTTTCCGAAAAAACAACGTTACGCCAACGCATGCCCGAAGCATCTGATCATATGTAATAGGTAACTCTTAAACTACTTTTTTTACCCGTGATTGTATGATATAAAATATTTTTTTGAAGTAATAAAAAAAATAATTATTATTTATCGAGTATAATGAAATATTTTTTACTTCAACAATATTTATTTATTATAACCTTATACGTATTTCTACATGTTTACATGCCATTATCAAAGGCTATATTAAAAAGTACACAGTTAGTGTTGTTATAGCAACAATAGAACTTGGCGACTTGATCTCGATAATCGTCTGCAGATGACTTGATTTCTTATTCCAAAATGTCCAATAGAGGAGAATTTAAGAGATCAATTTGCTTTTTCATTAACGGTACAGTTTTTAAATGTTAGTAAATTTCAAAAGCTTCTATTATATCTAATTTACGTTTATCATCACAAAAGTGTAAACATTTTATAGTTTTATTAGAAATAATTGTGTTCCAGTAAATGTTCAGCGTAATTGGATTTATGTGGGTGTTTGTATTTGTAACAACGTACGTGTTCTTTATACCTTATATCAAAATTTCTAATGGTCTGGCCTGTATAAACCGAATTACAACGCGAACAATTAAATTTGTAAATGGCTGATTTTAGCAAATCATCTGTTTTTGATTTTGCAATAAACAAAGTGTTTAAAGTGTTTTCAGTTGTTTTAAAACTTATTTTATATTAATTTGTCTTGTTTACAACTTTAATTTTTTCTGATTTGTCGCCAAAAATATGGAAAAGAAGCATATTTAATTTTATCGGATGAAGTTGACGTATTTGGATAAATTTTTTGAATGGTTAATTTATAATCTTTTCTTTAATTAATGTAGCAATAGGTTTAGTATTATAACCGTTACTGTATTCAGTTAGTTTAATAATTGAAATTTTTCTATTACAACTAATTTTACCTAAAAAAAAGTTCAAGCCCTATGTATTATGGACCTGTTTGCTGCTAATTTATGTGTTTTATGATGATTAATTTAGATGCAGTTTTAATAGAATATTTAAGTTTATAATCAAAACAAGTAATTCTGTTATTTAATATTTTTGTCAGCATGTGGTTGCGTGTATGTATGATACTACTGGTGTAATAGGCATGTTGGGTTTGTGTATTTTTTAATTTCATTCTATAGAGAATACAAAAAAAAAACTATCAAGTTTAAAACAACATACACGTGCCCTTCAACAACATACAAAACCTGACACAATAATAAAATTTCACTTTCGTTTTTTTAAATTAATCAAACACAGAATTCAATGACCAGCAGATAAAATTCCTAAATAAGGGTTCTAACTTTTTTCATTTTCTAAAATTTACTAATTATATTAAAGAAACTTTAGCAGTCAATCCTGAAATGATTCTTAAAGAAAGACATTCCAATTATGCAAAATTTCAAATTGCTAATTTATCAAAAGAGATGTCATTAAATAGCAATAAATCAAAAATTAAAATAAATTATTAAAATACCTCCTCAGGAGTGTATTCCTTTGTTAAATAATATTGTTTTTAACAAACATTTGAATTAAGAAAACGGACTGAGAGGTGGTAAACTTTAATATAAAGGCGCTCAAAAGAAATCTATGATTCGTATTCTAAGCATGTTGAATAGCCAATCTGCGCAAGCGCAATCTACCTGGCAGCCCCTGGTCGCCCCGCCCCCGCCATCGTTTTTTTTTGTTTTTTTAGTTAATTCTGTTTCAAAATTTTTTTTTTAGTCGTTTACCTGAACAGTGTACTAGAATAATCGTAGGATGTAGAAAAAGGATTTTCAGCTTACAACAGATAAACATTGTTTGCAAGTACAAAATATCAGATAAATATATAAATATAAATATATAATATCAGATAAAATCTGATAACTCTTTCAAAAAGGGAGGAGAGTGTTCTACTTCATAATAGACGCGCACGAACAATAGCTTAAATTATTATTCTACGCATGTCGAAGAGCCAATCTGCACAAGCGTAATCTTCCTACCAACCCACCAGTCACCCCCCACCAATTAAAATTTTCAAAGCAACTTGAAAATATTTTAAAAAAATTTTATTATTCTAAATAGAAGTAAAAACCACCAAATAAATAAAATTTTCAAAAATTTAAAGTACACAAAATTTTCAAAACTTTTAATTTAGGCAATTTTTGGGATGCTTGTTACAGTTCAATTTATGATTGGAGGTTTATGAAGACTGTAAGATTTTGGTATTCAAACTTTTAAACTCAGGGTTGCGTTTTATTGCTATAATTTCTTGTTTTTACAATTCAAATGTGGTTGTCATTATATCATTTATATTTTTCATATTTGTGAGGTTTGCTTTTACTGAAAGGAAAGAAAAACACAATCAGATTGATACGATTTTTATTTATGTTAATTTTAATTATAATTTAGTTCTGAATTGTTTAAAAGGTTTAATTTATAAGAAGTTTTAGACTTACTTGTTTGTGCATTGTGAAATGTCATTTGTGGGGGGGTTATGAATTTGAATGTCAATTTGACAAATGTACGAAAGAGTACTCATTGTCATGAGATTTATTTGTTTTTTTTTCAAAAAATGGGAATCAAGAGAGAAGACAAAAGAATGGAAAATTTGTTTAATTAGTTACGGCTCGTCTTTGTAAACAAAGACAGAGGATTTTATATTCTCTGAATGAATAGAGAAAAAAGCGAGTTTAAAGTACTATAAAAGTGGTTTTCAATTTAAAAGAACCTATTTTAAAACTGATACAAGTATTTATCAACGAATTGTGGAAAGTCCAGAAGAGTAATAAATATAAAGCGATCCAGAACGAGTTTCCAGTTGTGATGGTGGAAAAACCAAGTATAAATTAACATAAAAGCAGTCCAGAGGAAGATTCGAACTAAAGGCGAGTGGTTATTTCATGAACCTGCAAACTAGAGAAGTGGGAGTTGGACATTCATCGTTTGTCGAGTGAAGGATATATCAATAAGGAGACACAAAGATAAGTGTTCGGTTTTAAGAACAATAGTATTTAGTAGACATTATTTGATTTTTCGAAAATTTAATCAAAGAATTGATTTATTGAATAAAACCTTTTGTAATGTTGATATTATTTTGTGTATTTTTCTTTTTGATTCATATTCAGTAATAACTGTACTTCCAAGCTTAATAACGACCCTGAGAAAAGTTAATAAAGAGTCTCATAGAAAATATAATTTAGAATTGCGTGAATTGCAGGCATTTAGGAAATTGTTTTCTGGTAAATGCGAGACCACGCATATCATTGCAATATACAGATTTTCTAAAATCGTCAAAATTTCTAAATTGTTCATAAGTTTAAAAATTTTCAAAGTATTTATAAAAATTTTAAAAATCTTAAAATGTTTATTAGCCTTAACAGAAAGTAGAAGAAAAATTAATAAAATTCACAAAATTTTCAAAAATTTTAACATTATTTGGAAATGTAAAGAATTTTTAAAATTTTTAGCTTTCTTTCAGCATATTCAACAATTATTAATTATTAAAATCATCAATACTTTTAAAATTTTTAAAACTTTTTTATGTAGAAGAAAGAAGAAGATAAATTTACCAAATTACGAAAATTTTCAATAACTTTAAAATATTTAATTTTTAAAACATTAAATTTTAAAATAAATTAAAAAGTCTTGAAAATTTAAAACAATTCAAATTGAAATATTTAAAACAGCAGACGTATGCGAAGAAGTTAACGTGACGGTTGCCCTACAGCTTGTTTATTCTATTGGCTGATGATCAGAGAAATAAAAAAATATTAAAATACCAAACAAATTAACATCAATATTTTACCAAAATCATACTTAATTACGAAATTTAAAATATAAATGATTAAAAACCCTCTTACTTAACTAAAAGTTTCTTGCCAACATTATAATACTGTTACAAGGCATAGAAACGCATGAGATGTGAATAAATTTTTTTCTCGCCTTAAAGTCGATTTGTATGTGAGAAAATACTAATTGGCAATTAAATCTTATGCAGTGACACTGAAATACTCATTCTGTTTTCAATTGCATAATAAAATTGCAATAATAAGCAATTAAACACGCACGTAAAGTGCAACATTTTATGCTTCTCACGTTATTCCCGAAGAAGGATTATTCTTAATGCTTTACAGATTATTTGTTTAAAAACCCACATTTTTTTAAGTTTTCTACAGTTGTCTAAATTAAAAGTTTAATGTGACAAAAGAAAGTGCAAAATAATCTTGTTTTCTGCTTTTAATTTCGTTGAAAACGAAAGGAGGGGTATTTTGTCCGTTAAATTAAATAAACATTAAATAGTACGTCGAAAGCCGCGAGAATTTTAAGGCAATATTAGAGGGTGAGCTTGAGACAAGCACAAAAGTTCCTTAATTCGTTGAATTTTAATTTGGGTCATATATGTAAATTTCAGAAGCTTTTAATATTCTTACGAACTTTCAACTGGTATAATTTGAGTTAAATGGAAGTTATCTCTCTGTTGGTATAAGAAAGTTTGCTTCATTTTCTTATTTTACCTTAAGTGACACTTTAATATGAGTTTTAATAACCCTTTTAATGGTAACTTGGAAATTTTGGAAATTTCAACAAATTTATGAAAAATCAAGTCGGAGAGAAGCTAAAAACTTGAATAAAAATTAGAAAAATTTGAGAAAATGTTATTTTAAAAATGGAAAGTTTAAAAGAACCAAACAATTAAGTAAATTATTAATATTAAAACCATAAATTAATTCATTATTGTAAATTTTTTTAGTTTTATATTTTAAGCGTAACCAAACCTTTATACCCAAATGAATTTTGGCATTAAATCTATTTTTACCTGCGTGGTGCTGATGTGAAACCGTCCAGCCTGTTTATATTTGTGCTTCCTAACAACAGAAGCGTAAGGATGGCTATCAATGGGAAGCCTATTATCTCTATCCGCGTTAATGTTCCCGGAATTCCCATTAGGATCATCAGGATCGGGAGGTGTCTCTGGGAACAATACGGGCCCTGTGTTTCCGCTAGTCTGGCTCCCCGCCTCGTACCCGACCTGGTAAGGATGAGGGTTGAAGTTACGAGGCTGCAGGAAAATTTCCCTTTCTGCTTCCTCCAGGCAAACGCAGATTGTCGTCGAAAAGCAGATGGTCGCGAAAAATATGACCCATGAAGATGCTTCTCTCTGAAAATTAATTCGGCGCTTATTTGCAACATTCGGAAAAAACGTGCTTTGTAAGTGTTTTGAATTTTATGCAGTGGTGGAGGTAAAATTTATTATTAAAAAAATGTGTTTGCTCAGAAACAAAATTTAAAAAATTCGGAAATTTCCCACAAAAGCGCCACTGTTTTTAATCGCTTAATGCAATTATTAAATTAATAACCAATGAAATCCATTAGCAACCCACGTATGTAAATGATTGATTTTGTGCAGTTGAAATCTCGCTCGCATTAATTATAAAAAATGTTTGTGTATTCAGTTAAATTAATAATTAATTGTTTATTGTAATAATTTAAATGGCAAAACGACGCAATTTCCGTTACAGCCGTTTAAAATTTTATTATGATTGTTAAACATTTAACGTTTCCTTTCATTTTTGTACCAAATTTGGAATGAAAATGGTAATTCAGCAAGGCCGCCCACTTCGAACATCTGGTTTGTTTATTATGGTTTTGCAATTTTTTTAATATTGAGAGGCAAACGTGACTGACCTCATAATAAGAGCTTCGAAATGGAATCTAATATTGTTAGATCGAATCAAATTATGTTGTTGTAAGATAAATTTACCGCATTTTTTTATTATTAATTAACTTTTGTTTTAAATTTATTTATTGTAGCTGTATTTGTGTTGTTAAGGCTTATCATCGACGCCAGAGGGTGAATGTTAAATTGTGTCTTAACTTAATTTTGCTCAAACACTTTTGATTGAATTTGTTATTTCCAAAAATAAACGTTTGGTGAAAGTAAACTTAAGTCTAAAGATCGAACTTTTAAAACAATGCAAGTTTAATTTATTCTTTGTTTTCCAACAAAGTCCTTTATATGTATGACAAAAATCTCCTGTAATTCAATAACAAAACTCTTCTACAACATTCTGAAAATTTTATAGCTTCAAACGAACAACTTGGTAGTATCAAACTAAGGAACATAAAATATATGTTTAATAAAATCGATACTCATAAAAATTTATACCTGCTAAACTTGTTGTTCGTGTAAACTTAGATTGAAAGGAACTTGATTCCAGAACCAGGAAACTTTCAACAAAGACGTTTTTAGAACTTTCCTTAAGAACGTTAATTAATTATGCCTTAGAAACCCTGAAATTTTCATACCTATTGGAAAATTAAGTTTGGTACAATCGATAATATTCGCTCGACAAAATTAATCAACTGAAAATTCAATTTTAATTGATTACTTGGGTTGTTTGAGTTATAAAGCATTAGCACCTTTAAATCTCACCTTAAACAACATTTCACACGGAAAATTAACCAAACACGGTATTGTTACAGTAAATCACTTAAGCGTATCGATTATATCAACCCACAGTTTAATAACAATAACAATTAAGGACTCGGCGTGTTAAATTCCAACTTCACCGTCTAGAACTAATAATTAATACATCACTGTCCGTTTAATTAAATATAGAACACCCTCTGATTAGGTAACTCGTAGAAGTGGGCATTGTTATCCCAATAATCTCACTGTTGTAATGGTCCCTGGAATGTGATTTACCAACTTATAACATTCCCACTACTTTCTCATAACTTGCAACAATTGCCTCCACATATTACTGAAAACACGTGTTTATTTTTTTGGATGGAGGGTGGAAGGTTTTAGACTTTTTCCCGCAGATTCTTGCGAAACTCCCGACTTCCTGAATTATAAAATTTTGTAATGGTTAGATCACGTAGAGATATAACGTCGCTATATTTCGGTACGTGAGCTCAACTTAAATTGCTTGTTAAAACTGTTAAAAGTTGAATTTTGAAGAATAAATCGTGTGCATAAATTTATCTGTTTAATAATACTAACATTTCCTTTATAAGTTAATTAAAACTATTGCTAATAATAATTTTTTTAAATACCAAAAAAGACATGCTCTCTTTTCTCTTTATTAACCTCATTATCTAAGATAAATTACAAATTACAGTTACCAATGCTATCTTACATTTACATCTGAAAACTTTCGTTCATTGATTTGGTCGCGTGACATTCCTTAGATTGTTTGAATAGCAAAATTGCTACTAGATTAAAAAATTTCTAACTAGGGCTTCCATTATTATTACTACTGATTTACTTGACATCTTTGAGATCAACAACCCTACTTATAATTTTGTCTGATAAACTGGATTCTGTACATAACTGAAGCTGCACCTTAATTGCAATGTCCAATACATTTTGGAACAAATGCCAAAATTAACTGTTTATTTGAAACTTTGCCCACTAAGTTTTCCAAAAGTGGACATTCAATATGAAGACATTTTTTAATATACCTTTTATATTTCGGTTCGCATTGATTTTTAACCGACTTCAAAAAAAGGAGGAGGTTCTCAATTCGTCTGTATATATGTTTTTTTTTTTTTTATTTTTTTTTTTTTATGTATGTTCGGGCATAACTTTTTTGTTTATGAACCGATTTTAATGATTTTTTGGTGTTAGGTTCAGTATAGTTCCAAGGTGGTCCCATTATAATTTCATTGGTATTGGAGCTTGAACTTCGAAGATACTCCTCAAAATCTAGTTTTTTAACGGACTTTTTTAGTGTTTCCGTATTTCATCTTCCGTTTCAACTAGCAATCGTTTCCTCATTCGAGAAGCACCCTTACTAAGTCTGCCCATCACTTAAAATTGTAAAATAAATAACTTTTAAAAAAAAAAGAAAACCGACTTCAAATAAAAACACAAAAGTGACATAAGTTAACTAAAAAGCAAAAAATAAATGTTTTTTATACAACAGTTTAATACTTATTTGTTGTTCTGTTTAATGTAATTAAGAAATTGTTGTTTATTATATAATTATTAATTGTTTTATAATTTTTAAGTCGGTGCCCAGTAAAACATAAAAATTATATACCTTGCTACAATAACAAATTAGATTCGAATTTTTATGTTTTACTTGGCACCGACTTAAAAATTATAAAACAATTAATAATTATATAATAAACAACAATTTCTTAATTACATTAAACAGAACAACAAATAAGTATTAAACTGTTGTATAAAAAACATTTATTTTTTGCTTTTTAGTTAACTTATGTCACTTTTGTGTTTTTATTTGAAGTCGGTTTTCTTTTTTTTTTAAAAGTTATTTATTAAATGAATATGCTCACTTATTTAAAAGTTCATAGAATTGCTTTTATTAAATTATCAGCGGCCTTGATCTTCTCCAACATGAAGAAGAAAGCATCGGTGGTTCAGAGGTAGAATGATCGCCTGCCACGCGGGCGGCCCGGGTTCGATTCCCGGCCGATGCATTGTTTTTTATATTTATAATACTTAACAGAAGATTAATTATCAGCGGCCTTGATCTTCTCCAACATGAAGAAGAAAGCATCGGTGGTTCAGTGGTAGAATGCTCGCCTGCCACGCGGGCGGCCCGGGTTCGATTCCCGGCCGATGCATTGTTTTTTATATTTATAATACTTAACAGAAGATTAATTATCAGCGGCCTTGATCTTCTCCAACATGAAGAAGAAAGCATCGGTGGTTCAGTGGTAGAATGCTCGCCTGCCACGCGGGCGGCCCGGGTTCGATTCCCGGCCGATGCATTGTTTTTTATATTTATAATACTTAACAAAAGATTAATTATCAGCGGCCTTGATCTTTGCCAACATAAAGAGGAAAACATCGGCGGTTCAGTGGTAGAATCGAGGGGTCAACCACTAGTGTCAATACCTGTACAAGTTGATCGTCAATACTGGTCAATACTCAACAATATCTGTCAGTCCCCGTCAATACTCTCAGTACTTATCAATACTTGTCAATACGTGTCAATACTGTCAATACTTGTCAATACGCATCAGTCCTTTTCAATGCTCCTCAATATCTATTAATAATTTTCGATAATTTTATAAATAACCTTAAAAGTGTGTGAAATTTTGTAAATTTGGCATATATTTCGACAATATTATTCATATATAAACTGGAACTTTGTATTCGATTAGTCAAACTCTTTGCTGACGACAAAAAGACCGCGCTCGGATCGACTCGCATGTATTCGGAAATATACGAGTGACGCTTGTGAAGCTACTTGCCACTACATGGTGTATGCGCATTGCGCGGTAATGGGTGTAAGCGAGGTGTAAGTTACTTCGCCCGTACTGTACCGGCAATTTGGGGAGCCGGAACCTCTTGATTCAGATCCAGAAAGTGACGCAATAAAAAACGACTTATCTGCATTGTCAAATATAAAATCATTGAATTTAAAAGATTATGAGAAAACTAATGTTTCCAAAAACAGTCCACTTCTAAAAATTCAAATAAACAAAGACAAACAAATCACAGTTAGAAAGTCGTCTTTCTGCTGGCTTTTCTCGGAAAAGCATCACATGTCGAGTAGCAGGACATTGCGAGTGAGAGATATGGGTTCTGCCTCGGGTTCTGCTTCAAAACCTTCAAAACGAAAGAATACAAAGGTCTCTGCAAATCTTTGCAAAGAAGAAGAAGAATGAGGAAGAGATTGCAGAAATTTCTTCAGGACCAGAAACGTCAGAAGAAGAGGTATACAGGATGTATCAAATTGTGTGTTAACTATGGGAATCTCGCTTATCTGAAGAGATACGACGATGATTAAATTAGAAAAAAGTTGTGGAATTGTATGCCCATTAATAATCTAAAAAGATATTAGACCTATCTAGCTTAGTTTATGAAAGAACTGGAAAAAACTGAAATTTTGGATTTTTTGTTTTCGGCTATAAATTTAACATTTAACATTTATGTTACATATTTGTAGTTAACGCATTATTAGGACACTTTTTTATGCTAAATCTAAATTTTTTATCAGATTCGGTATAAACTGCTACCATTCCTCATTTTCGACTGCCAACTGTTTTTTTACTTATGGTCGGCATTCTAAATTTTATTATATTTGAATAGAGTTTTGAATTCTGATTTCAACGATGCGCCACACTTTGCATTTTGTTTAAGTTTTAAACATTTTACTACAGAAAATAAAATTTTCATAAGAGTGCCATGGAAAGACCACGTCATTTAATTTATTTTGAAAAAATTCTAGTAGGCCATGAACTGATGAGAGTAAAATAAAACACTACTTTTATTTACTTTTACCTTTAGATACATTAGGTAAGTACGCGAAAATTTCAGCAAAGTTTGTTTTGAGCGTAGGAAGCAGGTTATTTTATTTTTTATAAAAACAAATAAATGACAAATTTTTTAACATACACAATTTACTGAAAATTTTACTTTCAGTTTTTATGTTTGCAACTGACATAACAAATTTGAATAACAGGTTAAATAAATACAACGTATAACACTAGAACTGCATTAATACAAACAATTATTAAATAAATGTTCAAAACATTTGACACCTTTGTATAACATGCTCAGAAGCGCGTCTAAAATAAACTCTCTAATCTGTGTGTTAGTAACTGTGTCATTCATTTGTTTTTGTAAAAAATAACTTAACCTGCTGCTTACGCTGAAAACAAAGTTTCTTGAAATTTTCGCGTACCTATTGTATCTAAAGACCAAAGTAAATAAAATCGGTGTTTTGTTTTACTTCCATCAGTTCATGGACTACTAGAATTTTTCCAAAATAAATTAAATGACGTGGTCTTTCCATGGCACTCTTATGAAATTTTAATATACTGTAATAAAATGCTCAAACTTAAACAAAATGCAAAGTGTGACCGATCGCTGAACTCTATTCAAATATGAAAAAATGTAAAATGCCGACCATAAGAAAAAAAAAGTTGACAGTTGAAAATGAGCAATGTTAACAGTCATACCAAATCTGATCAAAAATTTAGATTCAGCATGAAAAAGTGTCGTGATAATGATAAATTGATTGGCAGTTTAGTTGTTTTAGCGGCTATAACAAAAAGAGCACAAATCCCTTTTTCTTCTTGGTTGCCTGCGGCAATAGCAGCTCCTACACCTGTGTCTTCTTTGGTTCATTCTTCAACATTGGTGACTGCTGGGGTTTATTTGTTGATTCGTTTTAATTTTTCTTTAAGATTTAATTTAATGATATTTTTATTGGTTATTTCTTGTATAACAATATTTATGGCTGGTTTAGGGGCTAATTATGAATTTGATTTGAAAAAAATTATTGCACTATCTACATTAAGTCAACTTGGTTTAATAATGAGTATCTTAGCTTTAGGGGAGTATATTCTAGCTTTTTTTCATTTACTTACTCATGCTCTTTTTAAAGCATTATTATTTATGTGTGCCGGGTGTATGATTCATAATTTAGGTAATCATCAAGATATTCGTTATATAGGTGGATTAACTAGACAAATACCTTTAACTTGTTGTTTTTTTAATATTTGTAATTTAGCATTATGTGGGTTACCTTTTTTGTCTGGGTTTTATTCTAAGGATTTAATTTTGGAGGTTTTATCTATAGGTTACCTTAATTTTTTTATTTATTTTATTTTCTTTTTTTCTACAGGCTTAACTGTTTGTTATTCTGTTCGCTTAAGATATTATACTTTATTTGGTGATTTTAATTTTTCTAGATTTCATAATATAAGAGATTTAGGTACGGTTATATTACGCGGAATATTTGGTTTAATTTTGTTAGTAATTTTTGGGGGGAGAATATTAATTTGATTAATTTTTCCTACTCCTTATTTTATCTGTTTGCCTGATTTGATAAAGATGATAGTTTTAGTTGTGATTTTTTTAGGTATTTTGGTTGGTTATGAATTTTCTAAATTTAGATTAAATTATAATTTGAAATCTATAAATTTCATAACTTCTAGATTATTTTTTTCTTCTATATGGAATCTTCCTTATTTGTCTACATTTAGTATTAATTTTTATCCTCTCAGTATTGGAGGTGTTTATTATAAAAGCTTTGATCATGGTTGATCAGAATTTTTTGGGAGTCAAAATATTTATAATAATATTAAGGTTACTAGTACTTTTTTTCATATTTTATTTAATAATAATTTAAAGATTTATTTATCTTTGTTGGTTGTTTGAATTATTATTTTATTTATTTTTGTTTATTTCGATAGCTTATAATTAGAGCATAATATTGAAGATATTAAGGAGATTTTTTGTCTTGAGATATTTATAAAAATAATTATTTAATTTTACAATGAAAATGTAATGTTTTATTTAAACTATATAAATTAGAAATATTAACGGATTTACACCGCTAGAGAAAAAAGTTAGAAGCTTTATCTTGATTTATCATATTTCTTTAATTGGAAATTAATTTCATTGATATCATTAACAGTGATATACCTCTTTTTGGTTTCAATTAAAAATAAGGATGATTTTATCATCAATGGATTAGGTCGAAACTAATTACAATAATTGTTTCTTATTTAAGATAAATTGATTGATCAATATTTTTTAAGTGCAAGTTAAATGTTGTTTTTAAACTATTATCCTAGTAAGCCCAATTCAATGCTCCTTGTTTTTATTCATGATAAAGTCCAATTAACAGAATAATTAAAAATACTGAGGTAATTATAATAAAATTTATTAAATTAGTAATTTTTATTGAAATGATTAGGGGTATAAGAAGAGTGATTTCAACATCGAAGATTAAGAAAATTACTGCAATTAAGAAGAATTGTAACGAAAACGGGATTCGTGCTGATGATTTAGGGTCAAATCCACATTCGAATGGGGATCTTTTTTCTCGATCAATAAATGTTTTTTTAGAAATTATTCTAGCTATTAGTATTATAATAAATCTTAGTATAAATATGAGTAATGCAGAAGTGATTGTTAGGAATATTATTTATACTAATTTATTAGATCTTTTGATTGGAAGTCAAAAATAATTTTTATACTATATAAATATCTACCTCATCAGTAGATAGTAATATAAAGGAAAAGTCAAACTACATCAACGAAGTGTCAATATCAGGCAGCTGCTTCAAATCCGAAGTGATGAATGGGTGAAAAGTGATTAAATATTTGACGAATTAGACAAATTGAAAGGAAAATTGTTCCAATAATAACATGTAGTCCATGAAATCCTGTTGCTATAAAAAATGCTGATCCATACACAGAATCTGCAATTGAAAAGGCTGCTTCTACATATTCGTAAGCTTGGAGTATGGTGAAATATAATCCTAGAAGAACCGTTAATCCTAATCCATAAATTGCTTGTTTGTAATCATTTTCTATTAATCTATGATGTGCTCATGTTACTGTGATTCCTGAGGAAATTAGAATTAGTGTATTTAAGAGAGGAATTTGAATTGGGTTGAAAGTTTGGATTCCTTTAGGGGGTCAAATTATTCCTAATTCAATTGAGGGGGCTAGACTTCTATGGAAAAATCCTCAGAAGAATGAAACAAAGAATAGAATTTCTGATGTAATAAATAGAATTATTCCTCATCGCAACCCTAAAGCTACAGTTGATGTGTGTAGTCCTTGGAAGGTTCCTTCTCGAGTGATATCTCGTCATCATTGGTATATAACTAATAAGGTAACAGTGAATCCTAATATAAATAATGATACATCGTATATGTGGAATCATTTAATTAATCCTATTATTATGGTTATTGCTCTGAATGCTCCTATAATTGGTCATGGTCTAACATCAACAAGATGGAATGGGTGATTTTTGTGTCTTCTCATTAATTAACTTCTCTTGAGTATAAAGTTCTTAGGATTGAAAATACATAAGATTGAATTATTGCTACTGCAGATTCTAGAATTAATAGTAATAATTGTGTTATTACTAAAATATTAATTATTAGTATACTTAAAGAGGTTCCTGTGTTTCCTAATAATGTCAATAATAGATGTCCAGCAATTATATTTGCAGTTAAACGAATTGCCAGGGTCCCTGGTCGGATAATATTTCTAATAGTTTCAATACAGACTATAAAAGGTATGAGAACTGGGGGAGTCCCTTGGGGAACTAAATGGGCGAATATATGTATAGTGTTATTGATTCATCCATAAATTATGAATCTTGTTCAAAGAGGTAAGGCTAGCGTTAATGTAATTGTCAAATGGCTAGTTCTAGAAAAGATGTATGGGAATAATCTTAAGAAATTATTGAATAGAATTATTGAAAATAATGAGATAAAAATTAATGTTCTTCCTTTTATTTTGTTGATTTTTAATAAAATTTTAAATTCGTTATGAAGAGTTGATGTAATTTTAATTCACATATAATTAATACGTGAAGGAATTAACCAAAATATTCTTGGTAAAAATAAAAGTCCTAGAAGAGATCTTCTTCAATTTAATGATAAGTTAGTTCTTGTTGATGGATCGAATGTGGAGAATAGATTTCTTATCATTTTCAGTTGATTGACTTTATTTTTGCTGAAGATTTCAATGACTTGTTTTCGTATTTGAATGAAAAATAGTTGAGTGTATTTATAATTATAAAAATAATAATAAATATAATAAATAAATTAATTCATCTTAATGGTGCTATTTGTGGGATTAAAAATTATTAATGTTTAATAATTTAAGCTTGACAAGCTTATGTTATGGTTTAACTAAATTTTTCATTAGAAGTAGTCGCTAATCTACTGTAATGTGGTTTAAGAGACCATTACTTGCTTTCAGTCATCTAATGAGTAAGACTTTACTCAATTAATAAATATCTTGGGTGAAATTCTTTCAATAACGATTGGCATGAATCTGTGATTGGTTCCACAGATTTCTGAACATTGACCAAAGTAAATTCCTGGTCGGTTTATGAAAAAAGTAGTTTGGTTTAGGCGTCCAGGAGTTGCATCGATTTTAACGCCTAGAGAAGGAATTGTTCAGGAGTGAATGACGTCTGTTGATGATACTATAAATCGAATTTGGGATTTGAAGGGTAAGGGTAGTCGATTATCAACGTCTAGTAATCGAAAGTCTGAGATTTTTGATTCTGTTGATGGGATTATGTATGAGTCAAACTCGATTGTTTTGAAATCGGAAAGTTCATATGACCAGTATCATTGATGGCCAATTGATTTGACTGATAATACGGGAAAATTGATTTCGTCTAAAAGATAGAGGAGGCGTAATGAGGGTAAAGCAATAAAAATTAATGTTACTGCTGGAGCAATAGTTCAAATTAATTCAATGGTTTGACCCTCAAGTAAAAAACGATTAATAAATTTATTAAAAAATAATGTAAATATAATATATCTTACAATTAGTGTAATTATTAATAAAATTATTATTGCATGATCGTGAAAGAAAATTAATTGTTCTATAAGAGGGGACGTTCTATCTTGGGTATTGATGTTTAATCAGGTTGCCATTTATTCTAAAAAAAGTTAAACTTTATGTATGGGCCTTAAATCCATTGCACTACTCTGCCATATTAGAAATTAGTTAGTATAGGAAGTTCAGAGTATCTGTGTTCTGCAGGAGGGAGTTTTTGTAATCATTCAATTGATGAAGATATTTGGTTAGAAAAGATATTTTTACGTAGGGAAGTTATTCTTTCTCATATAATGAAGATGAAAAATAGAATTCTTACAGTTGAAATTAATGACCCGACAGATGATACTAAATTTCATGATAGGTAGGCATCTGGGTAGTCTGAATATCGTCGTGGTATTCCACTAAGACCTAGGAAATGTTGGGGAAAGAATGTTATGTTTACTCCGATGAATATTGTAAGAAATTGAATTTTTAGAAGTTTATTGTTTAATGAAAATCCTGTAAACAATGGGAATCAATGAATAAGTCCTCCTATAATGGCAAATACGGCTCCTATAGATAGTACGTAATGGAAGTGGGCAACAACATAATAGGTGTCATGTAGAATGATATCAATAGACGAATTAGCTAGGACAACACCGGTTAATCCTCCTACAGTGAACAAGAAAATGAATCCAAGAGCTCATAGTATTTGGGGTGAATAGTTTATTTGGGTTCCATGAAGGGTAGCCAGTCATCTAAAAATTTTAATTCCTGTTGGGACAGCAATAATTATTGTTGCTGAAGTGAAATAAGCTCGGGTGTCAACATCTATTCCCACAGTAAATATATGGTGGGCTCATACTACAAATCCTAGCAAACCAATTGCTATTATAGCATAGATTATTCCAATACAACCAAAAGTTTCTTTTTTTCCTCTTTCTTGTCTGACAATATGTGAGATCATTCCAAATCCTGGGAGAATTAAAATGTATACTTCTGGATGACCAAAAAATCAGAATAAATGTTGGTAAAGGATAGGGTCGCCTCCTCCAGCAGGATCAAAAAATGAAGTATTAAGGTTACGGTCTGTTAAAAGTATAGTGATTGCTCCTGCAAGCACTGGAAGGGATAACAAAAGGAGAAGGGCTGTAATTGCTACGGCTCAAACAAAAAGAGGTATTCGATCAAATGTGATTCCTGTTGATCGTATATTAATTACTGTAGAAATAAAGTTTACAGCACCTAGAATTGAAGAAATTCCAGCTAGATGTAGTCTAAAAATTGCTAAATCCTAGCATTCCTGCTCAGGCTCCGAATAAGAAGTATAATGTTCCAATGTCCTTATGGTTAGTAGAAAATAATCATTTATTGAGTAAAATGGCTGAGATTAAGCGATAAATTGTAAATTTATTTACGGAATTAGTTCCTTTTACTAGGTCTTATAGTCAAGTATGATTTCAAATTGCAAATTTGAGGGTAGGTAGAGCCTTAAGGCTTAAAGGGGGGGCACTTTATTTGCAGCTTTGAAGGCTACGAGTTTAATTAACTTAAATCCTTTGTGGATTATAGTGAATTGAAAATTATTGTGATAATAATTAGTCTTGAAATTGAGGCAAAGTTTATTATCGATATTGTAAATCTTTTAAAAGATTTTTTTGAGATTTCTGTATTTCAATTGATTTCTCTGATATTTATCAAGAAAGTGGATAGGGTAATTCGTACATATATGAAGATAGTGATTAGGGTTAAAATAATTATTATGGTAGGTAGAAAAATTATATTGTTGTAAATAAGGGCTTGGATTGTTAATCATTTTGGCATGAATCCTAGAAAGGGGGGGATTCCTCTTAGTGATAAGAAATTTAATATGAAGAATATCTTTACCATGATTTTTGAATTTATTGATTGGTATAGTTGATTTAAATAGAAAATTTTAAAATTTTTTAAGATTATGATGATATTGACTCTGATTGCGGTATAAATTAGGAAGTAATAGGTTCAGATTGTTTCTATAATTATTATTGATCTGATTATTCATCCTATGTGATTAATTGAAGAGTATGCTAAGATTTTTCGTATACTGATTTGGTTAATTCCTATGATTCCTCTAATAATTATTGATGCTAAAATAATAATTGACATGAATATAATAAATTTTATGTTGTATATTAACAAGACTATTGGGGCAATTTTTTGTCATGTTAATATTAGTAAGCAATTTAATCAATCTAGGCCTTCTATTACTTCGGGGAATCAAAAATGGAATGGGGCTATTCCTATTTTTGTTAGAAGGGCTGAGTTTATTCTTAAAATGAATAATGATTGGGAATTTGTATTTCTTAATATATTGCTTTTTATAATTATTATGATAATGGAAATAAGCATTACTGTAGAAGCGATTGCTTGGACAATAAAGTATTTAATTGCAGATTCTGTTGATAGAATATTTTTTTGATTATGTATAAGGGGGATGATTGAGAGTAGATTAATTTCTAGTCCTAATCATATACCTAACCAAGAATATGCTGAAATTGAGATTATAGTTCTAATAAAAATTGTTGTTAAAAATAGTAAATTATAAGATTTAATTATTAAAAAGAAAAGGTTTACTTTATAGTTGGGGTATGAACCCAAAAGCTTACGATTTAGCTTATCTTTTTATATTTTAGTATAGGATGTATAAAAGTTTTTGATACTTTAGGAGATAGTTTGATTCTATCAGGTATAATGAAGGTAAGTAAAATTACATGATTTATTCTATCAAAATAACCCTTTTTTCAGGCACTTCATTAAAACTTTCAGTAAAAAAAAAAAGTAATAAACTTTAATTTTTATTTATATTGATTATTAAGTTATAATTTTATTTTTGTAGTTAATTTTACAGGTATGGTTGGAGATTCAAAAAATTCAAAATTTTGTTTTATAGAATTTTTTACTATTTTTAGTTAACTGGGTTCAATTGCCTGTTTAGACCCATTTTTCGGGAAAAGCGACTTTTAATTTTTTACCCTCAATTAAAATTTACTTATTATATAAAACCAATTTTAATATTATATACCATAACCTATATTATTATAAATATATTAGTGAATCAAATTTAATTTTTATATATTAATATATATATATATAAATGAATATCTATATAATTGAACAATAAGATATAAAAGTGAAAAGGGTCTAGATATTTGGTAACACTCGTTTATCTAATCCTCAATTTCAAATATGGTATAAGATTGTTTAATCTCAGAGAGAGAAAAATGATTGATAGTTAGGAGTTTAATATTAAGTTAAAATACTCCTATTTAGATACTCTTGAATTTAAATATATTAATATATATATATAATAGAAAGGAAATTTTTCAATATGTCAATAATAAATATATTATATATTAATAAATTTATATATACAATAATAAGTTAATATTAAAATTAGTCAACAACCAGTTTAATTGATCAGTTAGTATACATATAAGATTTAAAATTATTTTTATTTATATATATATAATAAACATTTATATAATAGCTAAAAATTACAATAAAAAAAAAAAAAACATGCTTATTTCCATTGTTAAGTTAAACATTTCTATTTTGTATATAGAGAGACAATTAAAATAAAATTGAAAAATTATTTAAATTATATAATAATTTTTTTATAACTTATTAGGAATTTTTATGAATACTATACTTAATTAATTAATGGATTAATTAAATTATTTAATTAAGGGATTTACAATTTTACTTTTTAGATGAAAGTTTTATTTAAGAAAGGTAATTTAATATATAAATTTATTTTATAAAATTAAACAATTATAGTGTGGCGAGGCGGCTGGAATCGGGCCAGTTGCTAAGTTTCTAGGTTGGGGAAAAGATCGTTATTAGTTGCTTGATTGTTAACTTGGACAGGAGAAAACTGGAATTGGGGCTAGTTATTTTTTGTAAATTGGTTTATTGGTCAATACTAATTAATTGTTACCTAGTGTGGCGAGGCGGCTGGAATCGGGCCAGTTGCTAAGTTTCTAGGTTGGGGAAAAGATCGTTATTAGTTGCTTGATTGTTAACTTGGACAGGAGAAAACTGGAATTGGGGCTAGTTATTTTTTGTAAATTGGTTTATTGGTCAATACTAATTAATTGTTACCTAGTGTGGCGAGGCGGCTGGAATCGGGCCAGTTGCTAAGTTTCTAGGTTGGGAAAAAGATCGTTATTAGTTGCTTGATTGTTAACTTGGACAGGAGAAAACTGGAATTGGGGCTAGTTATTTTTTGTAAATTGGTTTATTGGTCAATACTAATTAATTGTTACCTAGTGTGGCGAGGCGGCTGGAATCGGGCCAGTTGCTAAGTTTCTAGGTTGGGGAAAAGATCGTTATTAGTTGCTTGATTGTTAACTTGGACAGGAGAAAACTGGAATTGGGGCTAGTTATTTTTTGTAAATTGGTTTATTGGTCAATACTAATTAATTGTTACCTAGTGTGGCGAGGCGGCTGGAATCGGGCCAGTTGCTAAGTTTCTAGGTTGGGGAAAAGATCGTTATTAGTTGCTTGATTGTTAACTTGGACAGGAGAAAACTGGAATTGGGGCTAGTTATTTTTTGTAAATTGGTTTATTGGTCAATATTAATTAATTGTTACCTAGTGTGGCGAGGCGGCTGGAATCGGGCCAGTTGCTAAGTTTCTAGGTTGGGAAAAAGATCGTTATTAGTTGCTTGATTGTTAACTTGGACAGGAGAAAACTGGAATTGGGGCTAGTTATTTTTTGTAAATTGGTTTATTGGTCAATATTAATTAATTGTTACCTAGTGTGGCGAGGCGGCTGGAATCGGGCCAGTTGTTAAGTTTCTAGGTTGGGGAAAAGATCGTTATTAGTTGCTTGATTGTTAATTATTAATTTGGTTTTCTCGGTAGATTTATTTTGATTTTTCAAAATTTACGTTTTATTAATAACTAAATGTTTAACTTTTTTGAAAGTTGACGTTTTAGTTATTAATTTTATATTTTGTAGGGGGGTACCGTTTAATTTGATACTAAAATTATTTTTATTTAAAATTATATTATTATAAATTATTTAGGGTTTTATAATTTGTGACTGAGCCTAAAGTTTTATTTAAGCTTGGTGTTTTAGTTTATTTTTTTTTTTATATGTAAGCTTTAAATTGTTGTTTAAATAATAAGTTTATCAGTATTTAGTATTAAAATTTTAATTAGTTAAGATTTAGAAATTGATTTGAATATTAATTAAATTTGTGCCAGCAATTGCGGTTATACAAATAATATAATTAAAACTTTTTGGTTAAAATAATTAGTTATTAAAATTATAAAAAATTTATTGTTAAATTTATTAGGTGAAATTTTAAATTTTGTTAAAGTTTTAAAAGAGTTTATGAGGTTATTAAAATTTAATTTTAAACTAGGATTAGATACCCTATTATTTAAATTGTAAATTTATTATTCCTGATTATTAGTAGTTTATTTTCTTGAAAATTAAAGATTTTGGCGGTATTTTAGTCCATTCAGAGGAACCTGTCCTGTAATTGATAGTCCACGATTTGATTTACTTTATTTATTAGTTTGTATATCGTCGTGGTTGAATATTTTATAAGAAGTTAAATGTTCAATTGGTACTATAATAATTTAAGTCAGATCAAGGTGCAGTTTATAATAAAGGAGAGATGGGTTACAATAAAATTATTTTTGGTTCATATGTTTTAATATATTGTGTTAAATTGGATTTGAGTGTAATATTTTTTAATTAATAATTGTGATTTTGGCTCTAAAATATGTACATATTGCCCGTCGCTCTCACTTAAGGTGAGATAAGTCGTAACAAAGTAGATGTACTGGAAAGTGTATCTAGAAAGATCAAATTATAGCTTATTAGAAAGTTTTTTATTTACATTAAAAAGTTCATTGTGCGATTCAATGTGATTTGATTTGTTGATAAAATTATTAATATTATTTTTTGAAAATATTCTTTTTTTTAGTATAATGTTGAATAAAGAATTGTTTATTATAGTTTATTAGTAGGGTGGCTGAATTTTGAAATATCTATTATTTTTTATAAAGAAGAGTTAATTTTTCGTACCTTGTGTATCAGGGTTTATTAAATTTAAGTTAATTATTTAATTTTCTCGAATTGGAAAGAGCTAATTGGTTATTTATTTAATTGTTGAATAAATTTTTTTAATAATCTTTTTGAAATGAAACGTTATTCGTTTTCTAATATATCTAGTTTTTTAAGAAAAGAATTTAATTCTATTATTCTTTATTTTAAGTTTTTTGTTTACTTTAATGGATGAATATTAAATACTTAATGGGATGAGCTTTTAAGTATAATTTTTAAAATTTAGGGGTTTGTAATAATTTGTACAATTAGAATTGTTGATCATTTATAATAGTTTTATAGCTATTTTTTATTATTGTTTAATTTATATTTATTTAAAATTTTATATTAAAATTTTGATTTTAATTTATTTTGTCAAGTAATTATGATATAATTAGTAAAATTTAAATTGTATTTTTATTAAAAGTTGAAAGGTTTTTTAAAGGAATTCGGCAAATTTATTTTTCGCCTGTTTATTAAAAACATGTCTTTTTGATTATAATTTAAGGTTTGATCTGCTCAATGAGGAATTAAATTGCCGCGGTATTTTGACCGTGCAAAGGTAGCATAATAATTAGTTTTTTTATTGAAAGCTGGAATGAATGATTGGACGAGAGAATAGCTGTCTCTATAAAATTTATTTTTGAAGTTAACTTTTAAGTTAAAAGGCTTAAATTTTTCTTAAAGACGAGAAGACCCTATAGAGTTTAATAGTTAAATTAATTAAAGGTTCTTGGTTATTTAATTTTTTAATTGGTTTAGTTATTTGGTTGGGGTGACTAAAAGATTTAATAAACTCTTTTAATATTTAATCATTGATTTATGAATAGATAATCTAATTTTTTTAAGTTTAATATAAATTACCTTAGGGATAACAGCGTTATTTCTTTTTAGAGTTCTAATTAAAAGAGAAGTTTGCGACCTCGATGTTGGATTAAAATTAATTTCTGGTGCAGAAGCTAGGAATATTGGGTCTGTTCGACCTTTAAAATTTTACATGATCTGAGTTTAAACCGGTGTGAGCCAGGTTGGTTTCTATCTTGATTTAATTACAATATTTTAGTACGAAAGGACCAAGTATTGAATATATTTATTTTTATTTTGAATATTATTGTTACTTTGGCAGATTAGTGCAATTGATTTAGAATCTTTAAATGTAAGTTTTTACAGGTAATAATTGTATTTATTTGATGTTTTAATGTTTTCTCTTAGTCTTTTAATTTTAGTTATTTGTGTTTTAGTTGGGGTGGCTTTTTTAACTTTACTAGAGCGGAAGGTTTTAGGGTATATCCAAATTCGTAAGGGTCCTAATAAGGTTGGTTTTATAGGGATTCCTCAACCTTTTAGAGATGCAATTAAATTATTTAGAAAGGAACAAACTAATCCTATTATATCTAATTATTGATCCTATTATTTTTCTCCTGTTTTTAATTTGTTTTTGTCTTTAATTTTGTGAGTTTGTATTCCTTTCTTTTCAGTTTTAATTCATTTTAGGTTGGGGATATTATTTTTTTTGTGTTGTTCTAGATTGAGTGTTTATACTATTATAATAGCTGGGTGATCTTCTAATTCTAATTATTCTTTGTTAGGGGGGTTACGATGTGTAGCTCAAACTATTTCTTATGAAGTAAGTTTGTCTCTGATTTTATTATCTTTTTTGGTTTTAATTTCAAGAATGAATATTCTTGATTTGCTTGTCTATCAAAATTATATTTGATTTTTTTTTGTTGGGATTCCTTTAGCTATAATTTGATTTGTTTCTAGGTTAGCCGAAACTAATCGTACTCCTTTTGATTTTGCCGAGGGGGAGTCAGAGTTAGTCTCTGGGTTTAATATTGAATACAGAAGAGGTGGGTTTGCTTTAATTTTTTTAGCAGAATATTCGAATATTTTATTTATGAGAATATTTTTTTGTCTTATGTTTATAGGGGCTGATTTATTTTCTTGATTTTTTTTTGTTAAGATAGTTTTTATTTCCTTTCTTTTTATTTGGGTTCGTGGAACTTTACCACGGTTTCGTTATGACAAATTAATATATTTAGCTTGGAAGGGATTTTTGCCTGTTTCTTTAAATTATTTATTTTATTTTTTTGGGTTAAAGTTGTTTATTTTTACCTTATTAATTTAGTTAACTAAATTTAGTACAAGTCAATAGGGGTTTAATTTCCCTTTCTTATATTTTCAAGATATATACTTTAACAAGTTCATTAACTAATTTTTGAAAATGATATTATCTCATATTTTTGATACTAGAAATAATCTTGGAAAATATATAAAGTATAATACTGTTAAAATTTGTCCTGTAATAATGTAGGGATCTTCAACTGGTCGTGCTCCGATTCATGTTAATAGAAGTGTGATTGATAGGAACCTTCAGAATAGAATTTTATTTAATGGATAGAATTGATTTCTTTGAATTTTTTTTTTAAAAGCTGGTATGATTAATAAAATTACAATTGACATAAAAAGAGCAATTACTCCTCCTAATTTGTTAGGAATTGAACGTAAAATTGCATACGCAAAAAGAAAATATCATTCTGGCTGGATATGGACTGGTGTAACTAGTGGATTAGCTGGTGTAAAATTTTCTGGGTCTCCCAGTATATAGGGGTTGTAAAGAGTTAGTAATGTTAAAATTATAAGGGTAATATTAAATCCTAGGAGATCCTTGAAGGTAAAGTAAGGATGAAATGGGATTTTGTCAATATTTCTATTTGTTCCTAGGGGATTATTGGATCCTGTTTGATGTAGGAAAATTAGGTGAATTATTGATATTGCTAAAACAATAAATGGGAATAAGAAATGTAATGTGAAAAATCGTGTTAAAGTGGCATTGTCAACAGCGAATCCTCCTCACAATCATTGAACAATTGTCGTGCCAAGATAAGGAATTGCTGATAGTAAGTTAGTAATTACGGTGGCCCCTCAAAATGATATTTGTCCTCACGGTAGCACGTATCCTAGAAAGGCTGTTCCTATAACTGCTAATAGAATTACTACTCCTACTGTTCATGTTGCTGAGTATATAAATGATCCATAGTAAAGTCCTCGTCCTACATGTATATAAAGGCAAATAAAGAAGAATGAGGCTCCATTGGCATGAATTGTTCGAAGTATTCATCCAAAATTGACGTCTCGACAAATGTGTACAACACTATTAAATGCTAATGAGATATCTGGACAGTAATGTATTGCTAAGAATAGCCCTGTTAAGATTTGAATGATAAGGCATATCCCTAGCAATGATCCAAAGTTTCATCATGCTGAGATATTAGACGGGGTTGGGAGGTCAATTAAGGCATTATTAACTATTTTTAAAATAGGGTGTTTTTTTATAATTTTCATTAGAATTTTTGTCGTAAAGGTCCGTAGGTAATATTGGTAATTTTAACAACAGCAATAAGTGTGACTAATAAATAAATAATTATTATAATTATAATTCAATTTGCTGGGAAGTTTAGGTATTTTCTTAAGGATAATCTGAATATTGTCGTGTAGTTAATTTTGTTTATATCTATGTTTGTGGTTGTTATATATCTGGAGAAGGAGTCTATGATTAATGGAGTTGTTATAATAATAAATATTAGTAATATTATAATTGTTAATTTATTTGAGTAAAGAAATTTCTCGTTTGATGCAACTCTTGTCATATAGATAAATAATACTAGTATTCCTCCAATTATGATTATGAATAGAATATACGAGAATCAAAAATTATGTGATATAAGTCCTGTGATAGCAGAAATCAATATTGCTTGAGCTAATAAGATGAAACCTATAGATAGGGGGTGTCTTAAAAATATGAATGTTAAAGATATGGTTAATGTTAGTGTGTATAAGGATTGGAGAATGCAGAGAGTAGTTTAATAAAAATTTTAATTTTGGAGATTAATGATGGAGGTAACTTCCTTCTCTGAAGTTTTAAAAGAATTTCTTATTATTGGTTTACAAGACCAGTATTTTATATTTAAATTATTAAAACAATGTTAAGCTTTAATGTGGGGTTTCCTGTTTTTATATATTTTATTGGTTTGTTGGTTTTTTGTTTTAAATGTAAGCATTTACTTTTGATACTTTTGAGATTGGAATTTATTGTATTGTCTTTGTATTTTGGATTATATATTTGTATTTCTTTTTATGGTTTTGAGTATTATTTTTCTATAATTTTTTTGACTATAAGAGTTTGTGAGGGGGCTTTAGGGTTATCTATTTTGGTTTCAATAATTCGTTCTTATGGAAATGATTATTTCCAATCTTTTAGGATTTTATGGTAAAATTTTTTTTATATATGATTTTTATGATTCCTTTATGTTTCATGCGTGGGTTTATCTGGTTAAATCAGTTTATATATTTTTGTTTATTTATTTTATTTCTATTAGGTTTTAATTATTCAATATTTTTTACTGGGGTAACAAATTTTTTGGGCTGTGATTTTATCTCTTTTTACATGATTTTACTTAGAATTTGAATTTGTAGTTTAATATTGATGGCAAGTGAAAAATTAAATAAGCAAAATTATTATTTTGGGTTTTTCTTGTTTGTTTTAATTTCTTTACTTTTATCATTATTTTTAACTTTTAGTTCTATAAATTTGTTTGTGTTTTATTTGTTTTTTGAAATTAGGCTTATTCCCACTTTATTACTTATCTTGGGATGGGGGTATCAACCCGAACGGATTCAAGCTGGGTTGTATATATTTTTTTATACTTTATTTGCTTCTTTACCTATAATGGTAGCCATTTTTTTTTCTATGAAAAATTTAATTCTCTAGATTTTTTTTATCTAAATGATTATTTTGATTCTTTTTTGCTTTATATTTGTACTAATTTTGTTTTTTTAGTTAAGATCCCAATATTTTTCGTTCATTTGTGACTTCCTAAGGCCCATGTTGAAGCTCCTGTTTCAGGATCAATAATTTTGGCAGGAATTATATTAAAACTTGGGGGGTATGGATTCCTTCGTTTAATACAGGTGTTTTTATTAATTGGTGTTAAGATTAATTATTTATAAATATCTGTCTATCCTATCTGTCTATCCTATCTGTCTATCCTATCTGTCTATCCTATCTGTCTATCCTATCTGTCTATCCTATCTGTCTATCCTATCTGTCTATCCTATCTGTCTATCCTATCTGTCTATCCTATCTGTCTATCCTATCTGTCTATCCTATCTGTCTATCCTATCTGTCTATCCTATCCTCTCTGTCTGTCTGTCTGTCTGTCTGTCTGTCTGTCTGTCTGTCTGTCTGTCTGTCTGTCTGTCTGTCTGTCTGTCTGTCTGTCTGTCTGTCTGTCTGTCTGTCTGTCTGTCTGTCTGTCTGTCTGTCTGTCTGTCTGTCTGTCTGTCTGTCTGTCTGTCTGTCTGTCTGTCTGTCTGTCTGTCTGTCTGTCTGTCTGTCTGTCTGTCTGTCTGTCTGTCTGTCTGTCTGTCTGTCTGTCTGTCTGTCTGTCTGTCTGTCTGTCTGTCTGTCTGTCTGTCTGTCTGTCTGTCTGTCTGTCTGTCTGTCTGTCTGTCTGTCTGTCTGTCTGTCTGTCTGTCTGTCTGTCTGTCTGTCTGTCTGTCTGTCTGCCTGCCTGCCTGCCTGCCTGCCTGCCTGCCTGCCTGCCTGCCTGCCTGCCTGCCTGCCTGCCTGCCTGCCTGCCTGCCTGCCTGCCTGCCTGCCTGCCTGCCTGCCTGCCTGCCTGCCTGCCTGCCTGCCTGCCTGCCTGCCTGCCTGCCTGCCTGCCTGCCTGCCTGCCTGCCTGCCTGCCTGCCTGCCTGCCTGCCTGCCTGCCTGCCTGCCTGCCTGCCTGCCTGCCTGCCTGCCTGCCTGCCTGCCTGCCTGCCTGCCTGCCTGCCTGCCTGCCTGCCTGCCTGCCTGCCTGCCTGCCTGCCTGCCTGCCTGCCTGCCTGCCTGCCTGCCTGCCTGCCTGCCTGCCTGCCTGCCTGCCTGCCTGCCTGCCTGCCTGCCTGCCTGCCTGCCTGCCTGCCTGCCTGCCTGCCTGTCTGTCTATCCTATCTGTCTATCCTATCTGTCTATCCTATCTGTCTATCCTATCTGTCTATCCTATCTGTCTATCCTATCTGTCTATCCTATCTGTCTATCCTATCTGTCTATCCTATCTGTCTATCCTATCTGTCTATCCTATCTGTCTATCCTATCTGTCTATCCTATCTGTCTATCCTATCTGTCTATCCTATCTGTCTATCCTATCTGTCTATCCTATCTGTCTATCCTATCTGTCTATCCTATCTGTCTATCCTATCTGTCTATCCTATCTGTCTATCCTATCTGTCTATCCTATCTGTCTATCCTATCTGTCTATCCTATCTGTCTATCCTATCTGTCTATCCTATCTGTCTATCCTATCTGTCTATCCTATCTGTCTATCCTATCTGTCTATCCTATCTGTCTATCCTATCTGTCTATCCTATCCTCTCTGTCTGTCTGTCTGTCTGTCTGTCTGTCTGTCTGTCTGTCTGTCTGTCTGTCTGTCTGTCTGTCTGTCTGTCTGTCTGTCTGTCTGTCTGTCTGTCTGTCTGTCTGTCTGTCTGTCTGCCTGCCTGCCTGCCTGCCTGCCTGCCTGCCTGCCTGCCTGCCTGCCTGCCTGCCTGCCTGCCTGCCTGCCTGCCTGCCTGCCTGCCTGCCTGCCTGCCTGCCTGCCTGCCTGCCTGCCTGCCTGCCTGCCTGCCTGCCTGCCTGCCTGCCTGCCTGCCTGCCTGCCTGCCTGCCTGCCTGCCTGCCTGCCTGCCTGCCTGCCTGCCTGCCTGCCTGCCTGCCTGCCTGCCTGCCTGCCTGCCTGCCTGCCTGCCTGCCTGCCTGCCTGCCTGCCTGCCTGCCTGCCTGTCTGTCTATCCTATCTGTCTATCCTATCTGTCTATCCTATCTGTCTATCCTATCTGTCTATCCTATCTGTCTATCCTATCTGTCTATCCTATCTGTCTATCCTATCTGTCTATCCTATCTGTCTATCCTATCTGTCTATCCTATCTGTCTATCCTATCTGTCTATCCTATCTGTCTATCCTATCTGTCTATCCTATCTGTCTATCCTATCTGTCTATCCTATCTGTCTATCCTATCTGTCTATCCTATCTGTCTATCCTATCTGTCTATCCTATCTGTCTATCCTATCTGTCTATCCTATCTGTCTATCCTATCTGTCTATCCTATCTGTCTATCCTATCTGTCTATCCTATCTGTCTATCCTATCTGTCTATCCTATCTGTCTATCCTATCTGTCTATCCTATCTGTCTATCCTATCTGTCTATCCTATCTGTCTATCCTATCTGTCTATCCTATCTATCTATCCTATCTATCTATCCTATCTATCTACCTATCCATCTATCCAGCTATCCAGCTATCCATCTATCCATCTATCCAGCTATCCATCTATCCAGCTATCCATCTATCCAGCTATCCATCCATCTATCTATCCTATCTGTCTATCCTATCTGTCTATCCTATCTGTCTATCCTATCTGTCTATCCTATCTGTCTATCCTATCTGTCTATCCTATCTGTCTATCCTATCCTATCCTCTCTGTCTGTCTGTCTGGCTGTCTGTCTGGCTGCCTGCCTGTCTGCCTGCCTGTCCTATCTGTCTGTCCTATCCCATCTATCCTATCCCATCTATCCTATCCCATCTATCCTATCCCCATCTATCTACCACCTATCTATCTACCACCTATCTATCTACCACCTATCTATCTACCACCTATCTATCTACCACCTATCTATCTACCACCTATCAATCACCTATCTATCTACCACCTATCTATCTACCACCTATCTATCTACCACCTATCTATCTACCACCTATCTATCTACCACCTATCTATCTACCACCTATCTATCTACCACCTATCTATCTACCACCTATCTATCTACCACCTATCTATCTACCACCTATCTATCTACCACCTATCTATCTACCACCTATCTATCTACCACCTATCTATCTACCACCTATCTATCTACCACCTATCTATCTACCACCTATCTATCTACCACCTATCTATCTACCACCTATCTATCTACCACCTATCTATCTACCACCTATAAATCTACCACCTATCTATCTATCTTATCTATCTATCCTATCTATCTATCTACCTATCTATCTACCTATCTATCCATCTATCTATCCATCTATCTATCTATCTATCTATCTATCTATCTATCTATCTATCTATCTATCTATCTATCTATCTATCTATCTATCTATCTATCTATCTATCTATACATCTATCTATCTATCTATCTATCTATCTATCTATCTATCTATCTATCTATCTATCTATCTATCTATCTATCTATCTATCTATCTATCTATCTATCTATCTATCTATCTATCTATCTATCTATCTATCTATCTATCTATCTATCTATCTATCTATCTATCTATCTATCTATCTATCTATCTATCTATCTATCTATCTATCTATCTATCTATCTATCTATCTATCTATCTATCTATCTATCTATCTATCTATCTATCTATCTATCTATCTATCTATCTATCTATCTATCTATCTATCTATCTATCTATCTATCTATCTATCTATCTTTAGTTGCTTTGTGAATTGCTGTTCAAGCCTTGAAAGAATGTCTAGGTGTTCCGGATCTAATTCTGAAGCTTCATCCGCCATTACAATATCATATCTGCAAAAATAAAAATGTAGAGATAGTGACCATCAATGAACAAGCAAAGGTGCTATAAAGATTGTAGTTTTAAGATTTTATGAGCAGCATCCTGTTTGTCTATGTAGTAGCTATTGAGTAAAGATGGAACAAAAGTCAGGGTATATTGGTGGCCATCTAACATGAGCCAGCTACTTTATAAGTTTAAGAGCAAAATAATGTATACTCTCCATCAAGTTGTTATAGCAGAGAGAGATACAAATTAAAATGGGATAAAAGTCCGGATATATTGGTGCCCATGTAACATGAGCTACACTACAATAGTCCAGTGTAGTTAAATAGAAAACAAATAAAATCGAGTGTAAAAAATAAATTCAAATCGTTGTTTACCAGCTTCTATATTATATGAATAATGATTGTGGTAAAAATTATGACAAAGAAATTTGTTAGTTAATGACAAAAATGTTTACAAGATTAATGAATAAAATTGTTCAAGGGTGTTAAAACATTTCTTTATAATCTGTAAATAATATTTAAATTTTTTACATTTAGATTATCTTTTCTAATTATTTATTAACCGGTGCGCAGAGCCGATGCCTGTAGTCACGGTGAACATAAATTTCTATGGTGCAAACTATTAAATTTAAAAATATACTTCCCAATCTAGCATGAATGGAAATTTTTCGCTCTACACAAAAGGTAGACCCAATTTTTCTATATCTATCTTAGTTTTCAACAGGCAGATGATTAAAGCTCGAGCTACAATTTTAAATCATTTTTTAATGATATTAATTAACTAACAAATTCCTCTGTCATAATTTTTACCACAAACGTTTTTCGTATAGTATAGAAGCTGGTAAACAACAATTTGAATTTATATTTTACCCTCAACTTTATTTCTGTTTAAAGCATTGTAGCCACCATTACTATACTGGAGTACAAATCTAATAGCAAAAACAATGCATACTCTTCAGCAAGATGTGATTTAGCAGATGGAGGTACAGGCAATGATTCAAGATCTACCAGTAGCCCTCCTTGTGCAGCACCAATTAATTTGTCAAAACCTTTAGACGTTCTTAAATATTCCTTTGCTTGAGTCATTTCTCCCTTTTGTTTAGCAACCAAGGCTGCATCTCTAAATTCCTTCTGCCTTGCCATTAATAAAGCCACGTGTTTATCAATTCGAGTTCTAGCTGTATTACTTCTTCCAGGCTGAGGTTCAGGAGGTTGCTGTGGTTTCTGTGGCGGACTAGGACGGGGTGCAACTTCCGGAGATTGTGGCTCCTTTGGAGCATTTCCAGCTGGAGCAGGAGTTGGTTTTCCACCTGGGACAGGAATTGGAGCATAACCAGGCGGAGTTGGTAAATCTTCCACAGGTATGGGTTTTCCTGCATTGTTACGTTTAATAGCATCTTCAAATTGTTTAACAATTCTTCCCATTCTCCTAGCTTTACCAGCATTTCCTTCCTCTTTTGCTTTTGCTTCTTGTTTTTGGTAAACCTCCAATCGTTGTTGTAAAGCCTCAGCTACTGAAGATGCTGTAATTAAGGCAGGGTCCTGTAGAGCTTCAGATGGTTCCTCAGGACTTGTGCTTCCAGTCTGAGCTTCGCTTTGTTCAACCGGTGCAACCTCTTGTTGCGATGGTGGCCCAGGCATTTTGCTTAAATCCACGGGTTGGCCACTTTCAACTGCTTTAATTACTGCTTCAAACTGTTTGGCGATTTTTATGAAATTTATTGCCGTCTGTGCATCACCAGACTTCTTTGCTTCTAGTGCAGCCATTTTATATTCATTTTTGCGCGTATTTAACAACTGTAATAGTTCTACATTCTCGGGGCTTAAAGTTGGCGTAGCAATTTCTGGACTGGATATTTCTGGGGAAGGTATCTCTGGAGCTGGTCTCGAGGGAGTAACTTCAGCAGCAACAGGTGTGGGTGTATCATCACTTTCTTTATGTTTTTGGGCAGTTACAGTTACTACAGGAGGAATATCATCATTATTAATGCTTCTACCACCATTGACTTGTTTGATGAGATCTTTTAAGGTTTTAATACCACGACCAAAGCGTCTAGCACGACTGGTTTCTCCAGATTCTTTTGCATTTTTTTCTGCCGTTTCATACATCTTCAAACGCTCTTCTAGAAGTTTTAAAATGTTTGTGGGAGATTCTTGAGATTTTGGTTTTTCAGGCTCAGGTTCAGGCTCGGCTTCTTCACCTAAACAATTTTCGAATAATACAACGCAATAGTTATTAATTTAAAATTAAAAATGTATTTACCCGTATATTCATTCAACTCGTTTAGCAAGTCAGGGTCATCATCTCCTGATAAGTCTTCATCAGAAGGTGAATCTTTCATGCTTTCAGCAACCATCGCATCGAGATTAACAGCAAGTACTACCTTCTGTTTTTGGGGTCGTTTTGGTTTGGTCCCACCGCCACGTGATAACGCAAGCAATTCGGCTTCCAAGTCGCTATCATCATCTAAGTCGGCACCAATGTCACCATCCATGGAGACATCGAAAAGCCCATACTAAATTTATTATTAGCAAAATTGGAACTATGTTTAACAATTTAATACCTACCTGAGCCAAATTTCTATTAGTACGATCCCTTTTGGGTTTCTCTGCTTTTTTGCCAAACATAATGTAGCAAGATTATTTTGCTGGGAATTTAAATTGTGCTTGTAAAATAGCGGTTGAATGACTCACTCAGTTTCACTATTTTTAACTGTCATAAAAAGTGGCACTTTGTATCACTAGCGTCTAGCCCCTTGTTATTCCTGCCGATCATGAATTGCGCAATATCATGTAATAGGGCTCGCATATGTGCGAGTGCGATATTTACATAAAGTGACCATTTATTTTTCTTTCAAAAACGGGACGTGTTAAAAAAATTAATAAAAATTAAATAAAAATCGATAACACAAAATATTGTACGAAACACACTATATTGGTTTTATTGTCAATAAAATATTAAAGAACACATTAAGTTTATTGCTTTATTAATGTTATACTTATACATACAAATAAACAAGAAAAGAAAAACAAATATAAAACAACTATCAATATTTTAAACTCATTTATATTTCTCTAAAGAACAATTTTTGTTTTAATAGTGCAGGTGACGACTTCAAATAGGTATAAAACTCTTGACAAGACAGATTTATATTGCCTTTAGTTATTAACATTGCTTTTAGATGAGTTGTGCCACTGCGAAATGCCAAATGCAATCTTAGCAGATTCCAGCGTCGACTTATATGGTGCGCCAAGTGTAAAGTGAAAATTTGCTGTGCATTTCACGGTATTTAAGGCAATTTTTTACACATTTGGTTTAAATATTCCAACATTTAATAAATCATTACAGATTTAAATACATCTTAAAACATTTTTTTAAATTTTTAAATATTTAGTCAATCTTTATGTATTTAGATAAATCTGCACATATTTGTTTTAAATCTTTCAACATTGAATAAATATTCGCAGATTTAAATAAATCTCTACCGATATAAATAAATCCTTGCATATTTAAATAAATATTTCAACATTTAATTTTAAGCTGTCATGTTTAATGTCAACTTGTCATATTTATTTGACCTTGGTAGACCCAATCCACATAGACGATCAACACCGTTTAAACTGGTGGTAACGTTCAACAATTATGAAAACGTTTTCCGTATTTCAAGAACTTATACAATTAATGTTAGTTCAATCATCAATAACAACATATTTAACAACATAAACATTGCATGATTTATTATTCATACAATAAAATTTAGTCTGTTGTTTAAGCGTTGAACGCTCCCACCATAACCCTGCCTTGCGCCTTACTACCGGTGCAAACGGTCTTGGTGTCCTAAGTCGGCTGGATTCACCAAGGTCAAATAAAGATGAGAGGTTACCATTAAATGTGACAGCTTAAAATTAAATGTTGAAACATTTACTTAAATCTGTAAAGATTTATTTATATCGGTAAAAATTTATTTAAATCTGCAAATATTTATTAAATATTGAAAGATTTATAACAAATATGTGCAGATTTATCTAAATATATAAAGATTTACTAAATAATTGAAAATTTAAAGTAAATGTTTTAAGATTTATTTAAATCTGTAATGCTTTATTAAATATTGGAATATTTAAACCAAATGTTTAGGGATTTATTTAAATCTACAACGATTTATTAAAATAAAAAGCATTTAGCTAAATGTGTGTATATGTCATAAATATTGGGACAAATTGCCTTAAATGCCGTGAAATGCAGAGCAAATTTTCACTTTACACTTGGCGCCCCATAGCCTTACGCATACTACCGAACTGTCGATCATATAGTTTGGTTATCTGTATGAAAACATTATTGGCCTTCATTTCAATTTGCAAACAAATGAATACGGACAGTATTGTTTTAATTTTGCATAACGGGACATTTTTGCGTCCCGAGTGATTTCTCGGGGACAACGGGACGATGGCTTAAAAAACGGTACTGTCCCGTTGAAAACGGGACGTATGGTCACTTTATATTTACATCGAGATTTGCATTGTTAAAGCCGATTTTTTCATTGCTAATAAATTGCATTCAATTGAAAACAACAAATCCTTTTTTTTTAATTTATTACCAGACTTGAGTGTTAGTATGCCGTCAATCAGTGAGTGAATGCAAATTTGTCTTCGTATTTTTTCTTTAAAAATATAACTGCTCTTAACAAATAACCTCGCGTTAACAGCATAACGCAAGAACAGTGTTTTAAAAAAAAACTATAAAATAAAAAAAAAATTGGTTCCAACCGAGATTCGACCCCGCAACTACTTTATGCAGTAAAAAATCAGCACGACCGAATACACCCGCATATCCGTCTGTGCCACTGTGTTGTGGTTTACTCACATTTCAGCTGCATGCAGAGGAGGTGCGCAAGTCTTGTGCGGTATGATCAGCAGGAATAACAAGGGACTAGACGCTAGTCTTTGTATCGAAACAGAAAAGTGAAAGCTGACAGCTGTAACTGCATGAAGTCACTTTCAAATTTAGTTACAGCAACCTGTGAAAATGGAAGTCACTACCCAGTAAAATTCATAAAGAGTTGTTCACTATAACTGCCTTAACTATTACATCCTACTACTATATTTCTCTGCGTAAGGTCGGTTCAACCAACTGGAGTGTATGAAACCCTACCAGATCAACGCAGGGTTAAACAAAGAATTGAATCTCTCGTTGTTGTTTTAAATATATTTTTATAATAATCTTATTAAATTATATATTTATGCTTATTGTTAAGTTTCTTGTTATTTTACCAAAAGTTAAGTGCAAAAAAGTTTCTGAAAGTTGCATGCAAAGTGAAAAAAGTACCTACATATAAAAACAAATATTCTAAGATTTATGATCTACCTCTGAGCGATGGAACTTGTTATGAACATACCACCAATTGTATTTTACCAACTGTTGAACAATTTTGTAGCTAGTTTTAAAAACAAACATGTTTACCAAAGATCTTTGATGTTTACTTTTTTAACAGTTTTCAAAAATTTTCTCTAAACGCCATTAGCCAGTGTTAATTTTACATTATTACTTCATCGGTTTATTTAAAAAATAGTCAATATGTCCGGTAATATACTAGAATGATTTAGTTACAAACTTTCATTTCCATTTTTACTGTTCTAAACTTCTTTGCAGGAAGTAAATCTCTTCCAATGCATGAATTCTTAAGAGACCCTGAAAAAGAACTGCACAGTTGTGATAGGATTTCAGAAAAAAACTTGCAATCTATACAGCAACTCCAAAATAATATATCATCGCTAACTACTAACGCACTTGGTTGTAGTTTGTCATTAATCTTTAATTTTGTAAACTTATGATAGTTATTTGTAGGTTCCTCAACATTCCAAGATATGTTTGATAACTTCTTACAGCTAAAGAAAGAAAATGTATCAAGAAAAAACGAAGATGAGCATACAGCCCAAGCAGTTGCACTTTCTAAAGCTATTGAGAGAAAAAGAAAAGTTGTGGTCAGTTTGGAGGCAAGATTGAAGGAATTAACAGAAGAATATGAAAAACTGAAAATTGGTAAAGCAAATATATCTATGTGACTGTGTTTCCTTAGCAAAGTAGTCTTATTTGAATAAAATGTACTAATTAGCGGTTTTACAGAAAGAGAAAAGGAAAAACTGGAAGATCATGCTTCCATTAAAATATTTGAGAAGGCATTAAAATATTACACTACGTATTTCCAGTATACAATTGAAGAAGGAATAATAGAGGACGATGACAAATTTTGTACTATAATAACTTTCATTCTTGAAGGAAAACCATTAGAATATCCCATTCGGTTTGTTTTTGATAAGGAAATTGATTCATTAATAAGTAAGTTTCCTAATTAATCTATGACACATAGAATGTGATAGGATAATGTGATTATAGGTTTTGATGCCGGACCTCTACTTACTGAAAAACAACATGAAATACTTCATCAACGTTTTAAAGAATCTGGAAATTATCTTGCTTTGTTTTCTACTTTAAGGCATGCTGCAATTAGAAAGCATAAGTGATGTTATTAAATATTGATACATTTAAATATCCTGCAGGTAATTATATTTATGCTAGCTTTTGATATATAGGTTTCCATTTTTGATTTTAGTATGTATTATACCTGCACACATGTTAAAATAATATAATTTATAATGATGTATCTGATGTTTCATGATTTAAATCAAAAAATTCTCTTATACTATACTAGAGTATAATTAAAAAATATAAAGACGAGTACTTTCCGGTTAGACAGAAACTGCAGGTTTAGTGATCTACACATTACATAATGTGTTTTTATAAGTTATTAAACATCTGCAAGTTTAATTTCATTAACTTCAAAATTGTGAAAAGAAAAGGGTGACTACTTTTGTTGACACTATATACTTCATATGGACTGCCAGCAAACTCGTTTACTATATAAATTTGAAAGAAAAATTGTAGCCAAGATCTGCATGGCTAAATGGCTAACAACAAACTCATCGGCTATTAATGAGTTCAACAAGAAAGAGATAAGCAACTAATGAATGCGAGAAGGAAAGGCCAAGTGATAAATAATGTATCCATGACCCGCCCATTATGTACTGAGTTTGTAGATATTTGTCATCTATCAGGAACTATACGATTTTGGTGTTTGCGGAATTGGATTGTCACGTTGACATTTAAAAATTTTTGAATTTTTGCAATTAAACGTATTAGAACGTGCAACAAATAGCGTATATACAATGGGACTAAAAGTGCCTGTTAATCCCTTGTAAATTTCACACTCGGGATTAAAAGATACACTTTAGTTGCTTGTTATATAATATACTATTAACAATAATGAGGAAAACCCCTTTAGTTTCCACTCTTGTCTGAAGTAAAGTAGTTTTTCTCATTATTGTTATAATTTTCTCACAGTCGCTCATTTTTTCTTAATATACCATTAATTTACAAAAAACGAAATTAAATCATTACACCTTTATTTTTTCGTCAGCGGCGTCGAAAGTGCATGGATAAAGATAATTTTTCCTTATGGAATCGCAAGAAATCGATGGTCGTTTCATACTCGAAAATACACAATATGTAACCTGCTTTTTTGGGCCCCAATATCATTTAAACCGGACTCCAAATAAAATGTTTTCATATTTATTTTAATTTGCTTTTTTACCTCCTACAGAGTTTATGCGCCATTACTTTTAAAGTTTTTAAATTTAGTTTAGTTTTTATTACATAAAAGGCATAATTTTCCTAGTTTAGTCATAACCTTGGTTTAGCGTACATTTAGTTTAATTGTTAATTTTTCTAACATACAGCTACTTTTAATAACTGTATTTTAATGTAAAAATCAGTTTGATTTAAATCAATTCCGTATGAACAAAAATATCTTTTAAATAGTAATATATTTTATTAATTTTAATTAAAATGAAACACAAAAATCGGTTTATTTTTGCACATCCTGTCCTATTTTATTTTTATTATCAACATGATAACTTAATTAACAACTTATAAGTGATATTCTTGTAAATCCGGAAGAACTTCATCTTGTGTTGGTCTGATGGGGTTTCATACACCAGTCGCTTTATTTTCGCAATTAACTAAGTAATGGGAACGAGTAGAAATTGCTCATACTTCTCAGGGTTGTATATGAGGAGTGAATATATAAATCTGCAATAATTATTCATATCTATGTATCTTTTGGTAATTTCTATGTTTTGTTGTTGTAACCACCTGTATAATAATTCAGTTAGACAGTTATTACACAAATTTGTTTTTTTTATATGTTTATCAGTTACAATATTGTTGTAAAGTTGCAATTTAATACATACAGGTGTTTAAAAAAAAATTTGATTTATTGATAAAAAAAATGGGGTTGAATAAGCCCCAAGCCCCACCATCTACTTAATAAATGTTTATCTTTAGCCACCATACCAACACAAAGTTAAGTACTGTCAAATAAAGAACCAAAAAGTGTAAAAATGTAAGTTGGTAGTACGCGTCGGTTTCTTTTTGTTGGGAGCGGTGAAAGTACAATCTTTAAAAATAGGTCCATCTGAAAGTATGCAAAATTAAATTAAATTTTTAATAAGTAAAAATGAGTATAATGATGTACATGCTTCGACACATGAAGCAATCACCGTATTCTCCAAAGCCAGTACAAATAAACGGTAAGTCGACCAATTTTTATTAACAAAAAATGTTCAATATGCATAACCTTAACCTAACCTTATCTTATTCTGCATTGCAAAACTACTTTGGGTAAACAAAGGTTTTTTGCGCATTTTAGATGTAGTACAAAGATCATCTTCCTCGACTGATAAGCCATTAAGTCCACGAATGGAAGAATTTCAAAAGAAGTTGCGAGAGAAAACACCTATCGGTAAATTAGATGAGCTCACTGGTAAGCATCCCTATGAGGAAAAAGAACCTTTACAACCATGGCCTGACAATAAAAATCCACATACAGGAGAAGTTGGAGGTCCTAAGGGACCTGAACCAACCAGGTACGGCGATTGGGAACGAAAGGGCCGTGTTTCAGATTTTTAGCTACTGTTAGATTTGTATCGTTGAAATGTTATGTTTAGTCGAGGAGTGTAAGGGTTGTATACTGTATACATTATGTTAATGTTGATTGTGATGTGACTTAGGTAGTGATGATAAGCTGCTGTGAGGTTTTGTAGTTTAAAAGTTAGGGGTATATAATGAATTATTATTATGACTTGAAATTGTATTTTTGTTATACAATTAGAATTTTATTGAAACAATTTATTGCATTTCTTATAGTGCTTGCATACTTATTGTGATTTATTCAATCATTTTACAAATAGTTTTCAGTACAATATATTAATATGGATCAAATTTTATGTAAAAATATTATTGAGTCGTCTCTACCAGTTTTGTTCCATGGTCAATCGAATCCAATCCACAAAGCAGGAAACCTGTAACATAGTTTACCGATAATAAGAGGTATGTCATCATTAAAATTGAAGCCCGTTTTTTGTTACAGTGTTAACCTGAAATAAGAAGTAAGAACCGACAAAAATATTTGAACTCGATAATGTAGTTTAATACACAGAATTTTGTAATAAAGCCCCCGTATACAGATTTTGTTTTAGTTTGCAAAGCTTTAAGTTACGAGTTTATACCTCTGTGTAAATTCCTGGAAATTGTGATCTCGCACATCCAATGCCCCAGCTCACTATACCACATAAGTAATATCGCCCATTATCTTTTGCACAGACTAAAGGACCACCAGAGTCGCCCTAAAAACAATATTGTTTATGCTTTCTTATTGCAAACTGTATAGAGAGAGCGATTTACACACCTGGCATGCATCTTTACCACCATGTGGTGATCCTGCACATATTTGGCACTGATTAAGATATCTGGAGAACCCTACACGTTCATAGCTTTTCTTGCATATATAATTTTCCACAAAGGGCAGTGTAACTTGTTGAAGGGTTTGTGGGGAACTTCCAGTTTCTGAAAGGCGGCCCCATCCTGACACTGTTGCCACTCCTGCAAAAATTAAGGCTGTATTTTTTTGTGATTTTATATTTAAAGTTAGTTGTTACCTTCAAATTTCTCATGCCTTTCAGGTAAACAAATTGGTGATGCTTTTGCATTATTAAATAATAAAAAGGGGCTATCAATTTTTAACAGTGCTATGTCGTTTGTGAATGTTGCCAGATCAAAATTTGTTGTGAAAATACTTACTACATTTCTTCTCTGTTCTCTTCCTGAAAATACAGAAGTGTTTATTTTTCATAAAACCAACTGTGGAATGTCGTTCTACTTTTTATTGTGAATTATGGACCACAAAGTGTTATTTTCTTCAAGTCATTGAATAATTTCTTACGTCAAAAATTTAATTTTTATATGTATTTAACTATTAAATCTTGTTATCAGATTTAGACGTTAGAATTTCAAATATTGATTTTTTGATGTCAAATAAGTGATTTATTAATGGTTTTGACGCCAATCATTTTGAAGAACATCAATTTTTAGCGTCGGAAATAAAATTTTTTGACGCTTAAAAGTTATCTTATTTTGAATAAAAATATTTAGCTATTAAATCTTATCATCAAAATTTTGAAGTCAGAAATTAAAAAATTGATTTTTTGATGCCACAAATTGATTTATTAACAATTTTTACGCCAAAACATCGATTTTTGACGTCTAAAGATCAATTTTTGGCTTCGTAACTAAAATTGTTGGACGTCTAAAAATTATCGAATTTTGGAGAAAAATATTCAGCTATTAAATTCTGATATGAGATTTTTGACGTCAGAAATTCAAAAATTGATTTTGTAATGACAAAAATGATTTTTTAACGGTCTTAACGTCAACAATTATATAAAAGATGTCTGTCAATGAGTTTTTGACATCAAAAACTAATTTTTCACGTGAAAATTTACTTCGTAAAAGAACTATTGACGTCAAAAAATGTTTCTTTAACTTGAAAAAATATTTTCTTCGTCAATAAATGATTTAAAAAGTAAAACCTTTTTCCATAATTAACATTTTTACTGCAAGTGTGGAAAAATAAGAAATATACCAAAAGTAATAATAATCACCTTCTGGAATGTAAATATTATGATCTCCAGCAACAACTGAAAGAGCAGTTGGTTTCACTTCACTTACACAATGACCAGCTGTTATCACCCAATGTTCAGCTAAAATAGCTCCACCACAAATATGTCGTAGTGATAAACCAGTTCTTAGTTGCAATGAGACTTGCCACGAGAATTCACCTGCGAGTGGGAGGATACAAATTCACGTTAAATATATGTTATTTTAATGGAAGATTAGGAAAGCTATTAGCATTACCTTCTTCTGCATTTGTTCCTCCAATAATTCTGTTAAAGTAATATCCACCACGAACTCCACATCTGGCGGAATGGTCTGTGTACCAACGAGGCTTATCTGTTAATAAATTTAGTTTAAAATAAAATTTGTATCTTTTTTAGCCGAGTATTTGTTTGATGGTACAATTAACAGTCTCAAGTGTAGAAATTTGTCAAAAATATTACCTGGTTTTGCTGTGCTGTTATTCACACCATCGTTGAGATTGGTGTAAAGAGGAGGTTTCATTTCAACAGGTAGACCTTTATTATCAGATCTTGAGAGTGAAGATGCTTCAAAAAGTTAATTATGAAAATAAATATGATGGCAGCAAATTTTTGTATACAAGGTATTTTAAAAAGGCATACCATAAATATAACAGTAGATTCTAAGGATTAAATCTTAACGATTGAAGTTGACTCGCCTACATCTACGGCTGGTATGATTTATTAAATTAAGTTCTTTTGTATTTAATCCATGGTTAAATTATTCTACAGTGAAACACGCATTTCTTATTTTTCGAAAGTTTGCATTTTTTATGTATTTTGAATACTGCGTAATTATTTTTTACAGAATAATGTAAACTATAATAAGTATCTGTATATAAAATACTTAAATCACTTCAACAATATCTATTTATTTAAACCTTATACGTATTTCGGCATGTTTACATGCCATTGTCAAAGGTTATATGAAAAAGTAAACAGTTAGTGTTGTTATAGCAATAGAACTTTTTTACTTATCTTGGTAATCGTCTGCAGATGACTTGATTTCTTATTCCAAAATGTCCAGTAGAGGAGAATTTAAGAGATCAATTTGTTCATTCATTAACGGTACAGTTTTTAAATGTTTGTGAATTTCAAAAGCTTCTAGTATATCAAACATTTAAAAACTGTACCGTTAATGAATGAGCAAATTGATCTCTTAAATTCTCCTCTACTGGACATTTTGGAGTAAGAAATCAAGTCATCTGCAGACGATTACCAAGATAAGTAAAAAAGTTCTATTGCTATAACAACACTAACTGTTTACTTTTTCATATAACCTTTGACAATGGCATGTAAACATGCCGAAATACGTATAAGGTTTAAATAAATAGATATTGTTAAAGTGATTAAGTATTTATATACAGATACTCATTAAATATGGACTTTAACGAAGTAAAGCTGGAATTAATAAATAAAATGTAAACTATGTTTGTTTAATCTTTGACCTCTTATACCCGAAGGTGTCGAGGACTTTCACTCCGGGTAGGCTTTCGGTTGTGTAATAGGAGGTAGTGGGGCCTTTAAACCGCTACGCTCCTGAAGCTTATGCCACCCTTCATGCACATTCATTCAATGTCATTCACACACATGTGTTTAATTGTATGTTTTATGTTGTTTATGACTTTGTTACTTATCCTGGTCAGTCAGTAATCAAGGTAAGCGCCGTTAATTGTAACCCAACATCGAATGGTTACCGAGCTCGATACCGATTCACAGAATTGCAGAAAAAATTTCTGTTTCTTCCAGGATTCGAACCAAGAACTCACGCATTGTGAGCCTGATCCTCTACAACTGGACCTCCCGGGCTATTAATCTAAACTATAATTATTTAAATATAATGAAACAAGATACATAATGGCAACACACGCAGCGCCACTGTTGAGTAGTAGTCCTCAAAGGAGACCCCGGCAGAGATGGATGTACAACATAAAACGATAGCTGCAGGCTCTGAATGTGCCGAGAAAATGGCAACCTAGAGCTCAAAATGGTAGAATGTGGAAAGGCTTCACAGACGAGGCTACAACACTACAGGTATTGATGGACCATCATAGGTAAGGAAGTAACTTAATAAAAACTGACATATGTATCTAATATATTCTTGATGTATAGGTAAATAAAATACTTTGAAACTTCAACAATATTTATTTCTTTTAACATTATCAATATGAACTTCGAAGTAAACCAGCGACCAAAGAAAAAATTAGTCAAGCAAATATTAGATGGGAGGGCGAAAATTAACCCCACTAATTATTGCTATACCAAAAAATAAAGTTTATAATCTTAATCTACTATCCCTTATGAGCAATTTAGCTTGAACAGAAAAATTTTATCGGTCTCCTGTCTATTAAATAAAGGACCATGAATTTTCGTTTTCAAAAATTCATAGAAGGCACCGTCAAAATATTTGAAAATTGGAAAGGACACTAACCAAATTGTAGCTTATCCATAGCTCTATGAACCCAAAAAAAATTGTAAAAAAATCGTGTGGCTTGTTTTTGGAGAAAATTTTCATAATTATTTCAATTCATCATTTTTGTTTTCAAAAATTCTCGTGCATGGCAGCTTGTGTCTGCATAGGGTTATTACAATACCATATCATATTTGAGTAATAAGGCGCTAAATTTTAAAAAGCTTTTAATTTACCCGAAGGTCTTCTATCAGAACCCCTTTCAAATTTGAAAAATTCGGTTTGTAAGAAAAATGCTATCGCACCTAAAAAGCCTGACTAACTAGCACTTGCAGTTTCGGATTTTCTTTAAAAGAAAATCGCAATTGGATTATTAGGTCAGGAATTATGAGGCACATCTACAGACCCACCCGCAGACGTACATTTTTTAAAAACTACCGTAAATTCAATGAATAAGCAAGCAAATGCTTGAACAATTTTCCGTGTTGAACCCATTTTTGCAGGCACACAAATGTTTTAACAGACAAATAAAAACTAACACCTAGTTTTGATAAGATGCGTGCAGACAATGCGTATTTTATCTTAATTTGAAGTTAATGACAGTAAAAATTTCCAAATGCACGGTTAACCTTTGTTAATTAGAACAGTAAATATGATAGATTAATTATTATAAAAATCTTTATTTTAAAATGGTACACAAAAATCTTAAAACTAAGTTTTATAAAATAGTAATACTAACTTTTTTTGTATAGCTACTGCCTATCATACTCGAACAGACATTTTGCAATCGTTACAGATGCATCAACATGCGTTTCCAACATAAAACAACGCTTAAAGAGCTAATTATTAAAATACTTAATTAATTAATGGCATTTCTCGAAGAGAAGATAATAAATTAAACCTAAGGCATATGAGATTCTTACAAGTAAATTACCGTATTGAATCTAAGCACGTTCTAAAAACAAATATATTGGAAACGTATTAAATTCTTGCTTACGTTTACTTATATGGTTAAGTGTAAAGCTATTAAAAAAATGAGCGAAACACTTCGCCTGGACTTTCCTATACTTATAAATTAACATTGTTTTATATTTTCCAACACTTTTGATATACACCTGTCTAGAAACGCAAAAGCAGTGTTTTAAAAAAAACTATAAAATAAAAAAAAATTTTTGGCCCCAACCGAAGCTCGACCCCACAACTACTTATGCAGTAAAACGGCAGTACACCCGAACACACCCGCATATCCATCCATGCTATTCCGAATCTGCTCGTTATCGTTAAATAAGTGCGTATTGAATGCGAGCGCAATAGAAATGCATAGAACGTTCAGAACTCTAGCCACTTCCGTACAAGAATACAACTGCTGTAGAAAGTATGTGAAATTCTTCTAAGGACAAAAAGATTATTAAGGGGCAAAAAATTCGATTTTTTGATTTTTTGTAAAAAGATTCTCCTAGAGCAAACAAAAGAAGAAATCAATTTTTTAATTTTGTAGCGAAAATTTTGAGGGGGAGGGGGAACAGTAGCCCCCCTAAATATGAAATTATCGAAAAAATATTATGATATTCGGATTTTGCTATCAATGATGAGCTATTTTGCTTTAACAGAAATATTTTATTGCCCCCCGTTAAATAAATAAAAGGGTACCAATTTTCAATTTTCAAAAAATCACAGAGGGCGTCACAGTGAAATTATAGCAATGCGCAAAAAAATAAATTGTAGAAGATTCTCAGCTCTATCAGCTTAAAAAGTTTAAACAAAAACGTGTGGGCAGTTTTTGAGAAATTTTTTTTTGAAAAATTCCAAAATCTTGGAGTGATGTCATTGCGATCGTTTTTATATTTTCAAAATTAATGATATTTCATGGTATAGTACCCTTGAAGGGCTACCAAACAAGATGTAGTTGATTCCAATCAGATAACTGGTTTTTGAGTAAATGGGCGTTAAAGTCGAAATTTTCAAAAATTCGTAGCGGCCGCCATATTGAAGCTAGAGAGTTCGGTAAAAAATCGTTTGATTTGTCCTAAGGCCTTCTTTAATCTCCACTATTAAAATTTCCAAAATTCCGTTTCTGAAAAAAATGCTACCAAAAAAACATGTCTAACTTCCGCTTCCGGTTTCGGTTTTTTTCTAAAAGCTTATTTTGTCGGTGAATTTTTGATATACCCCCTCATTCCAAAGCACATCAAAATCGGTCTAGCCGTTCCGGAGATATGGAGCGTAACACACCCACCCACCCACCCACCCACCCACCCACCCACCCACAGACAGACATTTTTTAAAAATTACTTTTTTGGGGTCCATGGACCCCCCCTCGACTATTTCCGTTAAAATCTCAACTTTGAAATTTTTCATGATATCAATACTTCCCTATACTGAAAGTATAGGAAAGTAAAAATTACAATGGAAAGTTGATGTCAGGAGAGACTGTGAAAGTTAAAAATTAATAAAATAATCTTTCTTATTAGATCTGACCTTTTCTTAATCCTAAACAGAGTTGGCAAATATTTTTCGTTTTAAATTAACTAGAGGGGTACAAATCCATCATTGAAAATTACTCGTACTGTGCTTACTTATTTTTACTTTCCTCTACTTTCAGTATAGGGAAGTATTGTTTTCATGCAAAATTTCAAAATCGAGTTTTTGACGGAAATACATGTTTTGGGCTTCCAGGATCCTAAAAAAGTGGTTTTTAAAAAATGTCTGTCTGTGGGTGGGTGGGTGGGTGTGTGTGTGTGTGTGTCTGTGTGTCTGTGGGTAACGCTCATATCTCCGGAACGGCTGGACCGATTTCGATGTGCTTTGGAATGAGGAGGTATATCAAAAATTCATCGACAAAATAAGCTTTTAAAAAGAATCCGAAACCGGAAGCGGAAGTTAGACATGTTTTTTTGGTAGCATTTTTTTCAGAAACGGAATTTTGGAAATTTTAATAGTGGAGATTAAAGAAGGCCTTAGGACAAATCAAACGATTTTTTACCGAACTCTCTAGCTTCAACATGGCGGCCGCTACGAATTTTTGAAAATTTCGACTTTAACGCCCATTTACTCAAAAACCAGTTATCTGATTGGAATCAACTACATCTTGTTTGGTAGCCCTTCAAGGGTACTATACCATGAAATATCATTAATTTTCAAAATATAAAAACGATCGCAATGACATCACTCCAAAATTTTGGAATTTTTCAGAAAAAAATTTCTCAAAAACTGCCCACACGTTTTTGTTTAAACTTTTTAAGCTGATAGAGCTGAGAATCTTCTACAATTTATTTTTTTGCGCATTGCTATAATTTCACTGTGACGCCCTCTGTGATTTTTTGAAAAATGAGAATTGGTACCCTTTTATTTATTTAACGGGGGGCAATAAAATATTTCTGTTAAAGCAAAATAGCTCATCATTGATAGCAAAATCCGAATATCATAATATTTTTTCGATAATTTAATATTTAGGGGGGCTACTGTTCCCCCTCCCCCCCATAATTTTCGCAACAAAATTAAAAAATTGATTTCTTCTTTTGTTTGCTCTAGGAGAATCTTTTTACAAAAAATCAAAAAATCGAATTTTTTGCCCCTAAATAATCTTTTTGTCCTTAGAAGAATTTCACATACTTTCTACAGCAGTTGGAAGTGACTAGAGTTCTAAACGTTCTATGCATTTCTATTGCGCACGCATTCAATAGCCACTTATTTAACAATAACGGGTAGGTCCGGAATAGCATGGTTGGATATGCGGGTGTGTTCGAGTGTACTGCCGTTTTACTGCATAAGTAGTTGTGGGTCGAGCCTCGGTAGGGGCCAAAATTTTTTTTTATTTTATAGTTTTTTTAAAACACTGCTTTTGCGTTTCTAGACAGGTGTATATCAAAAGTGTTGGAAAATATAAAACAATGTTAATTTATAAGTATAGGAAAGTCCAGGCGAAGTGTTTCGCTCATTTGTACTTTCCTATACTTTCAGTATAGGGAAGTATTGATTTCATGCAAATTTTCAAAATCGAGATTTTGACGGAAATACATGTTTTGGGCTTCCAGGATCCTAAAAAAGTGGTTTTTAAAAAATGTCTGTCTGTGGGTGGGTGGGTGGGTGGGTGGGTCCGTTACGCTCCATATCTCCGGAACGGCTGGACCGATTTCGATGTGCTTTGGAATGAGGGGGTATATTAGAAATTCACCGACAAAATAAGCTTTTAAAAAAAAACCGAAACCGGAAGCGGAAGTTAGACATGTTTTTTTGGTAGCATTTTTTTCAGAAACTGAATTTTGGAAATTTTAATAGTGGAGATTAAAGAAGGCCTTAGGACAAATCAAACGATTTTTTACCGAACTCTCTAGCTTCAACATGGCGGCCGCTACGAATTTTTGAAAATTTCGACTTTAACGCCCATTTACTCAAAAACCAGTTGTTTGATTGGGATCAACTACAACTTGTTTGGTAGCCCCTTAAGGGTACTATACCATGAAATATCATTAATTTTGAAAATCGAAAAACGATCTCAATGGCACCACTCTAAAATTTTTGAAATTTTCAAAAAAAAAAATCTCAAAAACCGCCCACACGTTTTTGTTTAAACTTTTTAAGCTGATAGAGATAGGCATCTGCTACAATTTTGTTTTTTACTCATTGTTATAATTTCACTGTGACGCCCTCTATGAATTTTTGAAAATTGAAAATTGGTTCCCTTTTATTAATTTAACGGGGGTCAATAAAATATTTCTGTTAATGTGAAAGACCTCATCATTAATAGCAAAATCCGAATATCATAATATTTTTTTGATAATTTAATATTTAGGGGGGTTACTGTTCCCCCTCCCCCCCAAAATTTTCGCAACAAACTTAAAAAATTGATTTCTTCTTTTGTTTGCTCTAGGAGAATCTTTTTACAAAAAATCAGAAAATCGAATTTTTTGCCCCTTAATAATCTTTTTGTCCTTAGAAGAATTTCACATACTTTCTACAGCAGTTGTATTCTTGTACTAGTCGTTTAATGTTCAGTGTAGGCTAACTTTTTTATTTTAATAGATAGACTCGCAAACCCAAAAGCAAAGTTGTAGGGCAAATTCTTCTCGATTGTATTTAAGAAAAAAACTTGAGTTTCCAATTTTAATATGGCGGCCACTGTAAAAAATAACTTTTTTTTAAATGGAAACGTGGCATTTTGGCTTTAAAATCAGAAAGGTTTTGAAATTCTAAATACAAATTAATAAGAGTATTTTCTTGCTAAAAATAATACTTCTCGAGTTATTAATACATTTTCAAACATCAACACGCTTCCTTACTCGTGCCGCCGGTTCATTTCAGTTCGGTTGTTTTACATGTACTCAGTTGCGGAGCCAGCGTGGTAATGGTACGTTTAAGTTACGCTCTTCACGCTTGCAGTTTTTATAAACGCTGTTTACTTTTACTAGCCGGGTCTAGACAGGTGTACATTAAAAGTGTTGGAAAATATAAAACAATGTTAATTTATAAGTATAGGAAAGTCCAGGCGAAGTGTTTCGCTCATTTTTACGAATGCGTTCGTGAACGGTACGTCAATTCGCTGATATCTCTCGAACCTGTAACGAAGCGTTACTAATTTTGATTTAATTTCATTGAGTTTATAAGAATTGTTTAATTTTTACATTTAATTTATATGCCGTTTTCCGTTTACAATATTATGTTACCGTTAGGGGTTTATTTTTATATTTAAAATAAGTAGTATTCCGTTGGTTAATGCTTTATATTCATTGTGTGCAAGTTTCCGTAATTTAGCAACCGTTTCAGTATTTTAAAATTGTAATTTTAATGTATATTTGATTTCAAACATTTCATTTACGGCCGGAAATCAGATAACCGCGTGTCTGCGGATCGAGCCGCAGAGATGCTATGTCAACCCCGCTCTCGTAGAGTGGGGATGCGCTTCGATTTCGGGCGCATACCGACTGGCTATAAATTCAAAATTTTGAATTTTCGAGTTCAGTTCGCCGATGTTTCAGCCCAGTACCAGTCCAGCCACTTCTACAAGTCACCAGTGCTCCGACCGAGGTAACCGACCACCGCATCCAGGATATTGGGGTAAGCAAGCTGTGTTTTGACACCATTACTAGTAACGTCAAATATTGCTCTCTCTCTCTCTCTCTTGTATATTTGTAAACTGTGTTTTCCGGAGTGCACCTTATGCGCAACATTTCCTGAGGTTGCACTTCTCTAACTCGCCTACGCGAAACAATTCCTGGGCAAAGTTTCCTCTTCTCTCTCTGACTCTTTTATTTTCCGGAGTGCACCTTATGCGCAACATTTCCTGAGGTTGCACTTCTCTAACTCGCCTACGCGAAACAATTCCTGGGCAAAGTTTACTCTTCTCTTTTCTATTTGTTTGAGAGCTTTGTTGTGTGATTCATAGTGGCGAATTTGTCCGCCTGGTGTCAAGATAACAGTTTGTTTGCTTTAGTAACTGGTACCGTTTCCGACCGTATACTGGTGACTACTGTATATATATTGGCTACCGTATGTATCTATATTGGCTACCGTATGTATGTATTGCTACCGTATTTGCTACTGTATTGCTACCTTATTTGCTACTGTTTTGCTACCGTATTTGCTACCGTATTTGCTACCGTATTTGCTACCGTATTTGCTACCGTATTTGCTACCGTATTTGCTACCGTATTTGCTACTGTATTTGCTACCGTATTTTTGCTTAATATTATCCGCTTTGCTTATATATTATTAATTTGGATTGGATATTATGTAATAGACGTATTTAAACCATTCTACGTTGTTTTACTTGACTTGTTGAATATATCCGAGTTAAATAGAGCTGCTTCAAGAACCTGCAGGCTGTCATTCCATCAAACAGACCCCTGGAGACCGACATCTTCAACTGCAGTTACCCAGGTCTTCGCTAAGCCGTTCTGTTACAGCGAAGCCGTTCTGGAGAGTAAACTCCATATAAAATCTGGCGCCCGAGAATTTCCCAGCGATTATACGCATAAGCAGCCGTATAATCCCGCCCACAACAAAATACAAGTTAACTACCGGACTACAGAGTTGCCAAATAGGCAACTGGGGAAAAGAGCGTCGCAAATTTGGCGCCCGAGCAGGGACCGCGTTTGTCCAGTCAATCCCAAAGAAGAACCGTCCCGTAACGTGACTTGGAGGGCATTTCCGTTCCAGCAAGTATATCAACAAGAGAACACCGCAACTATGACCGATTCTGAGAAGTCCGACCTGGAGAACAACCCAGTCGAAGATGACGCCGACCCAGGTAGAAATTTCGACTTCACCGATGGCCGGGTTAGCTGGGTGTACCGCCTTAAGAAGGCACAGCTAGTGGAGGAAGCCACCAAGTTCCGTTTGTCACCAGAAGGTACGACGGAGGTATTGAGACGCCGCCTGGTTCAGTTCATACGAGAGGGACCAACCGCCCCACTAGTGACCGATCTACCAGCAACCCCAACAACGACCGTATGCTATGCAGCTACGAGTATGGAAGATTCATTTCAGTGGAAGGTACCCGTGATGTCTGCACCGACTTCTACGACCGTAAGCACCCTGTATACCCAGACGTCAACCGCCACGACCAGCACAACCGCTGGTATACCGTATCACTTTCCGAGGTCATTTACACCGTATCAACCACCGTTATCAGCATCGGCATCCGTACCTCAGGATTATTTGAACACCCGTACAACTGTAACCAGCGCTGCCGCAGGTATGCCGTATTATATTCCTACAGCCTTCCCGATGTACCAAGCACCGCCACCAGTGACCGTATCAATCCCGACCCAACCACCCCGGACCGATAATTTAAATGTCCACAAATGGAATGTGACATTTGATGGAAGCACCGACCCCGTAGCGTTCTTGGAACGACTTGACGAGATCTGCCTGCGCTACAACATACAGGCAGAACGATTGTTACCAGTGCTACCGGAGATATTTACCGGCACCGCTCTGCTGTGGTACCGAAATAACCAGAAGCGTTGGAGATGTTGGAGCGATTTCCTTCATGACTTCCGAGCCTTCTACCTACCTGCCGACTACCTGATTAACCTGGAAGCCCAGATCAGCCAGCGGGTACAGCAGAAGCATGAAACAGCGGTGAGTTACATCATCGACTTGCAAACACTGATCAGAAGACATGGAGCGATGTCACCGGACCAAGAATTATTCTGGTTACACCGCAATTTACTCCCCGACTACCGTTTATTTATACACCGATCCACATGCCATTCCGTAGACCAGTTGCTAGCTGCAGTCAAAGAATATGAAGACATCCGCAAACCCGTTCCATTGATTACAGCTACCCGACCTAGCATACCACCAACACCAGTAGTAGCAGCCGGTCCGACTTATCCGAGAACCAATCCGAAACCCGTATGGAAGAACAATGAGTATGCTACCGCTCCCAAAGAAGTACCGACCATCAATAACCAAACGAGTAAGAGCACTCCCGCAGTATGCTGGCATTGCGGCCAAACCGGTCATTACCGACAACAATGTACCAACAAGAGGGTCCTCTTCTGCTCCAGGTGTGGTACACGAGGAGTCATGTCCCGGGACTGTAAATGTCAACAGCCGGGAAACGAAAAAGGAGCCACTCAGTAAGGAGGCCTGAACCGCTCCCGACAAATACCGCCTCCCTACCAGGGGATAACCGTCCGTACCTGCCCGTCCTAATAGCCAACCGAACATTTTCTGCACTTGTGGATACCGGTGCCGTACTGTCCTACATTGGCCCACGAGTAGCTGACATTTGCAAGAAATTGCAGATAACCGAACAACCGCCCCTTACCCGAAACGCTACCGTATTACATGGTCAAACCGTCCGTGTACAAGGAGCCTATGCTGTTCCAATCCAGGTAGACCGCCAGAACAAAACACACCAGTTCAACTACATACCCGGCATGGTGTCCGACATCTTGTTAGGGATGGATTTTCTGCAGTCTATGAATTTCCACATTAACCTAACTACCGGAAATGTATTTCTGGAAAACCGCATTGTGTCCATCAAGAAAAAGGATGCCGTATCCGTAGGGATGGTGCAAGAAGCGTCAACGTCACTGGCGAGTATAACCGAGAGAGAAGTACAACAGCTCAACAACTTCCTAGACACCGAGTTACCCTTGTTTGAAGGTATTAAGGGTACCACCAAGAATGTGGAGCATCAAATCCGTTTAATGCACCGCACACCGATTAAACAGCGTTACCGACCACAGAAACCCCGAATGCAAGAAGTTATCAAGGTTGCAGATACCCTGTCCCGTGAACCGTTACCGAATGCCGAAGATCCAACCGATCCGGAACTGTGTGCTGTCAATGTGCCAGACTGCGCCTGGTATCAACGCAAGTACAAAGAAGTCACACAGCGACCTGCCGATTTTCCCGATTATGTCATCCGAAATGAGAAACTGTACCGTCACTTTTACGACAACAAGGACGATGAGTTTACCGACCCATGGAAGTTGTGCGTTCCGACCCCTCTACGCCAAAAGGTGCTAGAAGAAAATCACGACGTCCCAACCGCCGGACATATGGGGATAGCCAAAACCATAGCCCGGATTGCCAGACAATATTACTGGCCGGGGATGTTTCGTGAGATTGCAAAATATGTCAAGAAGTGTTTATCCTGCCAACGCTATAAAACATCGCAGCAGCAGACACCTGGACAGATGCAACCGACCGCCAACCGACAACCGTGGGAAACCGTTAGTACCGACCTAGTTGGACCACTACCAAGATCTTCAAGAGGTAATTGTTACCTTGCCGTATTTCAAGATCGGTTCACTAAGTGGGTGCAGTGCAGAGCTATCCGTACAGCTACCGCTCAAGCCGTAAGTAAAGCTCTCTTTGAGGACATTATAACCCGATTTGGAACTCCGAAAACCGTCATTACTGATAATGGAACTCAGTATAATAGCCGTACCTTCAGTCAGCTCCTCAAAGATTTTGGCATCAACCACCGATTTACACCACCGTATACACCGCAGGCTAACCCCGTTGAAAGGACCAACAAAACGCTGAAGACCATGATTGCTCAGTATTGTGAAGGTAACCACCGTAAATGGGACCAGCATTTATCCGAATTTATGCTAGCCATAAATACCGCACCAAATGAATCCAGTGGTTTTACTCCCGCATTCCTCAACTTTGGAAGAGAGTTGGAGTTACCGAACACTCTCAGACGAGGGACAGAGGATCCGACCGAAGATACCGAACCTAAGGATGATACCATTCCCGAAACCCATCAGACCCGAATTAAGAAGTTGCAAGAAGTGTTCGAGCTAGTGCGAGTCAATTTAGCCAGAGCATTTACTACTCAAGGACATCATTACAACCTACGCCGAAGAGATTGGAAGTGCCATGTAGGTGACAAAGTGATGAAGAAAGAACATCACCTATCTTCCGCAGCTCAAGGATTTGCGGCCAAGTTAGCTCCGAAATATTCCGGTCCTTATACCGTTACCAAAGTTCTTTCACCCGTGGTGTACCAATTAAAAGGTATAACCGGACAACGTGTTCCCCGCGTTCATATTAAAGACCTTAAACCGGCCCATGTATAACCTGTACCGAATTTCCAAGATAGACCATTTACCGATAAGGCCACCGAAACCGCAACCGATGTTATCAACGACATTATCACCGACATTACTCCTTCCCCGAGTATGGACACCGCTCCGACCCCCACTCAATTCAACGACGAAGCTTTTCTGCAGTACGTGCACGAATTGCAAGCCGAAGGCACCGCCGCTCCAATCACTACTATTATCAACAGGGAGGCCACCACCGAAGATGCTCCAGAGGACGATTGGATTATGGACATTGACCTTCCGCAGCAGCGCATTCCGGTGTGGTCTGGAAACCTATGCTGGAGATGTGGGCAACCGGGACACCATCGCCAGACATGCCGCCGTCCCAGGATTTTGTTCTGTTCCCGCTGTGGTCTGGTAGGGAAGATGTCCAGGACATGCTGGTGTATTCCGAGGGGACCGAAACCGTCACCACCGTCGATCAGCATTACCAGGTGTTGTGACCGGGGTGTGCAGTGCAACATTATCGAGTGAGGTGAACAAGGGTTCCACGTAAAAAAAATTTTTTCGTTCCGTGAGTTTTAGTTTCAACATTACCAGTTAAATTTGTTTTGTGCCGAAAAGGATAAATCCTTTTCTTTCCGAAGAAGGAGGGGTGTGTAACGAAGCGTTACTAATTTTGATTTAATTTCATTGAGTTTATAAGAATTGTTTAATTTTTACATTTAATTTATATGCCGTTTTCCGTTTACAATATTATGTTACCGTTAGGGGTTTATTTTTATATTTAAAATAAGTAGTATTCCGTTGGTTAATGCTTTATATTCATTGTGTGCAAGTTTCCGTAATTTAGCAACCGTTTCAGTATTTTAAAATTGTAATTTTAATGTATATTTGATTTCAAACATTTCATTTACGGCCGGAAATCAGATAACCGCGTGTCTGCGGATCGAGCCGCAGAGATGCTATGTCAACCCCGCTCTCGTAGAGTGGGGATGCGCTTCGATTTCGGGCGCATACCGACTGGCTATAAATTCAAAATTTTGAATTTTCGAGTTCAGTTCGCCGATGTTTCAGCCCAGTACCAGTCCAGCCACTTCTACAAGTCACCAGTGCTCCGACCGAGGTAACCGACCACCGCATCCAGGATATTGGGGTAAGCAAGCTGTGTTTTGACACCATTACTAGTAACGTCAAATATTGCTCTCTCTCTCTCTCTCTCTTGTATATTTGTAAACTGTGTTTTCCGGAGTGCACCTTATGCGCAACATTTCCTGAGGTTGCACTTCTCTAACTCGCCTACGCGAAACAATTCCTGGGCAAAGTTTCCTCTTCTCTCTCTGACTCTTTTATTTTCCGGAGTGCACCTTATGCGCAACATTTCCTGAGGTTGCACTTCTCTAACTCGCCTACGCGAAACAATTCCTGGGCAAAGTTTACTCTTCTCTTTTCTATTTGTTTGAGAGCTTTGTTGTGTGATTCATAGTGGCGAATTTGTCCGCCTGGTGTCAAGATAACAGTTTGTTTGCTTTAGTAACTGGTACCGTTTCCGACCGTATACTGGTGACTACTGTATATATATTGGCTACCGTATGTATCTATATTGGCTACCGTATGTATGTATTGCTACCGTATGGCTACTGTATTGCTACCGTATTTGCTACTGTATTGCTACCTTATTTGCTACTGTTTTGCTACCGTATTTGCTACCGTATTTGCTACCGTATTTGCTACCGTATTTGCTACCGTATTTGCTACTGTATTTGCTACCGTATTTTTGCTTAATATTATCCGCTTTGCTTATATATTATTAATTTGGATTGGATATTATGTAATAGACGTATTTAAACCATTCTACGTTGTTTTACTTGACTTGTTGAATATATCCGAGTTAAATAGAGCTGCTTCAAGAACCTGCAGGCTGTCATTCCATCAAACAGACCCCTGGAGACCGACATCTTCAACTGCAGTTACCCAGGTCTTCGCTAAGCCGTTCTGTTACAGCGAAGCCGTTCTGGAGAGTAAACTCCATATAAAATCTGGCGCCCGAGAATTTCCCAGCGATTATACGCATAAGCAGCCGTATAATCCCGCCCACAACAAAATACAAGTTAACTACCGGACTACAGAGTTGCCAAATAGGCAACTGGGGAAAAGAGCGTCGCAAACCCGTACTTCGATTTTGATGAAAATTGGAATGCAGAGCTATATCAAAAATTCATCGACAAAATAAGCTTTTAAAAAGAATCCGAAACCGGAAGCGGAAATTAGACATGTTTTTTTGGTAGCATTTTATTCAAAAACTGAATTTTGGAAATTTGAATAGTGGAGATTATAGAAGGCCTTAGGACAAATCAAACGCTTTTTTACCGAACTCTCTATCGTCAAAATGGCGGCCGCTACGAATTTTTGAACATTTCGACTTTAACTCCCATTTACTCAAAAACCAGTTGTCTGATTGGAATCAACTACATCTTGTTTGGTAGCCGTTTGAGGGTACTATACCACGAAATATAATTAATTTTGAAAATCTAAAAGCGATCGCAATGGCACCACTCCAAAATTTTGGAAATTTTCAAAAAAATATTTCTCAAAAACTGGCCACACGTTTTTGTTTAAACTTTTTAAGCTGATAGAGATAGGCATCTGCTACAATTTTGTATTTTGCTCATTGCTATAATTTTACTGTGACCCCCTCTATGAATTTTTGAAAATTGGAAATTGGTACCCTTTTATTTATTTAACGGGGGGCAATAAAATATTTCTGTTAAAACAATATAGCTCATCATTGATAGCAAAATCCGAATATCGTGTTATTTTTTTGATAATTTAATATTTAAGGGGGCTACCGTTCCCCCTCCCCCCAAATTTTTTTGATAAAAAATTAATAATTTGGTTTTTTGTTTTGTTTGCTCTAGGAGAATCTTTTTAACTGCCGTTTTACTGCATAAGTAGTTGTGGGTCGAGCCTCGGTTGGGGCCAAAATTTTTTTTTTATTTTATAGTTTTTTTTAAAACACTGCTTTTGCGTTTATAGACAGGTGTATATCAAAAGTGTTGGAAAATATTAAACAATGTTAATTTATAAGTATAGGAAAGTCCAGGCGAAGTGTTTCGCTCATTTTTACTTTCCTATACTTTCAGTATAGGGAAGTATTGTTTTCATGCAAAATTTCAAAATCGAGATTTTGACGGAAATACATGTTTTGGGCTTCCAGGATCCTAAAAAAGTGGTTTTTAAAAAATGTCTGTCTGTGGGTGGGTGGGTGTGTGTGTGTGTCTGTGTGTCTGTGGGTAACGCTCATATCTCCGGAACGGCTGGACCGATTTCGATGTGCTTTGGAATGAGGAGGTATATCAAAAATTCATCGACAAAATAAGCTTTTAAAAAGAATCCGAAACCGGAAGCGGAAGTTAGACATGTTTTTTTGGTAGCATTTTTTTCAGAAACGGAATTTTGGAAATTGGAATAGTGGAAATTATAGAAAGCCTTAGAACAAATCAAACGATTTTTTACCGAACTCTCTAGCTTCAACATTGCGGCCGCTACGAATTTTTGAAAATTTCGACTTTAACGCCCATTTACTCAAAAACCAGTTATCTGATTGGAATCAACTACATCTTGTTTGGTAGCCCTTCAAGGGTACTATACCATGAAATATAATTAATTTTGAAAATCGAAAAACGATCTCAATGGCACCACTCCAAAATTTTTGAAATTTTCAAAAAAAAAGATCTCAAAAACTGCCCACACGTTTTTGTTTAAACTTTTTAAGCTGATAGAGCTAAGAATGTTCTACAATTTATTTTTTTGCGCATTGCTATAATTTCACTGTGACGCCCTCTGTGAATTTTTGAAAATTGAAAATTGGTACCCTTTTATTTATTTAACGGGGGGCAATAAAATATTTCTGTTAAAGCAAAATAGCTCATCATTGATAGCAAAATCCGAATATCATAATATTTTTTCGATAATTTAATATTTAGGGGGGCTACTGTTCCCCCTCCCCCCCCAAAATTTTCGCAACAAAATTAAAAAATTGATTTCTTCTTTTGTTTGCTCCAGGAGAATCTTTTTACAAAAAATCGAAAAATCGAATTTTTTGCCCCTTAATAATCTTTTTGTCCTTAGAAGAATTTCACATACTTTCTACAGCAGTTGTATTCTTGTACGGAAGTGACTAGAGTTCTATGCATTCCTATTGCGCACGCATTCAATAGGCACACTTATTTAACGATAACGAGCAGGTTCGGAATAGCATGGATGGATATGCGGGTGTGTTCGGGTGTACTGCCGTTTTACTGCATAAGTAGTTGTAGGGTCGAGCCTCGGTTGGGGCCAAAATTTTTTTTTTATTTTAGAGTTTTTTTTAAAACACTGCTTTTGCGTTTCTAGACAGGTGTATATCAAAAGTGTTGGAAAATATTAAACAATGTTAATTTATAAGTATAGGAAAGTCCAGGCGAAGTGTTTCGCTCATTTTTACGAATGCGTTCGTGAACGGTACGTCAATTCGCTGATATCTCTCGAACCCGTACTTCGATTTTGATGAAAATTGGAATGCAGAGCTATATCAAAAATTCACCGACAAAATAAGCTTTTAAAAAAAAACCGAAACTGGAAGCGGAAGTTAGACATGTTTTTTTGGTAGCATTTTTTTCAGAAACTGATATTTGGAAATTTTAATAGTGGAGATTAAAGAAGGCCTTAGGACAAATCAAACGATTTTTTACCGAACTCTCTAGCTTTAAAATGGCGCCCGCTACGAATTTTTGAAAATTTCGACTTTAACGCCCATTTACTCAAAAACCAGTTATCTGGTTGGAATCAACTACATCTTGTTTGGTAGCCCTTCAAGGGTACTATACCATGAAATATCATTAATTTTGAAAATATAAAAACGATCGCAATGACATCAGTCCAAAATTTTGGAATTTAAAAAAAAAAAATTTCTCAAAAACTGCTCACACGTTTTTGTTTAAACTTTTTAAGCTGATAGAGCTGAGAATCTTCTACAATTTATTTTTTAGCGCATTGCTATAATTTCACTGTGACGCCCTCTGTGATTTTTTGAAAATTGAAAATTGGTACTCTTTTATTTACTTAACGGGGGGCAATAAAATATTTCTGTTAAAGCAAAATAGCTCATCATTGATAGCAGAATCCGAATATCATAATATTTTTTCGATAATTTAATATTTAGGGGGGCTACTGTTCCCCCTCCCCCCCAAAATTTTCGCTACAAAATTAAAAAATTGATTTCTTCTTTTGTTTGCTCTATAGACCTTTTGTACTTAGAAGAATTTCAGCTACTTACTATTCTTGTAGCATAGTTAGTATAGGCTAACTTTTTTATATCATTAGATAGACTCTCAAAATAACTTTTTTTTAAATGGAAACGTGGCATTTTGGCTTTAAAATCAGAAAGGTTTTGAAATTCTAAACACAAATTAATAAGAGGAATTTCTTGCTAAAAATAATACTTCTCGAGTTATTAATATATTTTCAAATATCAATTTCCGCCCTTCCGTTGATTCAGTCCGAATACTTTACCCAACCTTATGCTTGCAGAGCGCAGCGGTCGGTCTTTCTTCAACCGCTGCAAGATGTTACAACTTATAAGAACTATTTACTTTAACTAGTCGTGTCTAGACAGGTGCATATCGAAAGTGTTGGAAAATATAAAACAATGTTATTTTATAAGTATAGGAAAGTCCAGGCGAAGTGTTTCGCTCATTTTTTTTATTTATCCCTCCTAGGCAACACATAGATAACTCAGTCAAGTGACGAAACGGTACTCATTATTACACTTCTAGTTCTGCATTTTATTACATAACCATCTAGTTTGGTAGTACCGTACAAAACATCATCATACAGGGTATCCCAATTTAATGTTTACGATAAGAAAATGCCTTTAAATTGGGTCAACCTAAACATCACAATTATTTATAAATATATCTGGACTTGCCAACTCTGCAGCTACCTAATTTCTTTATTAATCACTGATATGGTTTCTATAGATGTCCCCGCGAATTCGCGGTTTGCGACGTAGGGAAACTGTCATCCGCGGTCCCGACTCGCTAAGAAAACTGCGCTAATAATTGGTTTGCAAAAATCAGTAAAGGTAAAGAAGTGAAAATAGTGTAAAGTAAATAAGGTGGAAGTGAAGGAAAAGAAAATCACAAACTGTAAGTAGGACATAAAGAATTACAGACGATTTAAAAGTACAAACTCAAAAGGAAGCCATTAAAATAAGTGATAATAAGACGTCATAGCCACGCCCATCGAGGTCAAGAATAGGAGACAGCTAAAGGAGGATACACACGTGCGTTAATATAAAGTAACATACGTACGGAGAAAAGACGAAATAAATAAAATTAAGATAAACAACCGGAAAATGGAGAAGGAAGAGACGTTAAAACTAATGCAAACAATAAAAACTGAAATGTTAACAAACCAAATTGAATTACAAGAAAACCAAAGAATATTGCAAGAAAAAATAACCGAATTAAATAAAAAATTAAGTAAATTAACAGAAAAAGTGAACAAGTTTAAGAAAACATCGATATCATATACGAAGGAAAAACTTCTAAGCTTACAATTCCAAAAGAATAGCGAGAAAGAAAAATATAAATGGAGAATAAGAACCACAGAGCTAAAAATTAGGAAGAAACAAAGAAGTGAGAATAACAAAAATAAAATATATTTTGCAACATGGAATCTACAAGGTATTAACGCACCAGGAGCACTAAAGAATCTTATTAGAGAAGCTAAAAGATACAAAGTACAATTAATGACATTACAAGAAACAAATATAAAAGCAGAATCAGAAAACGAACACGAAGACTATATATTCCTTAACTACGGAGGAAACGAGAATAAATTAGGAACAGGATTCTTAATCCACAAACAAATACAGGATTCAATTATAAGTGTAAAAGGAATAAATGAAAGACTAAGTTACATAAGATTAAAAGGGAAACAAAGAAAAATAAGCATAATAAATGTGCATGCACCAACAGAGGAGAGCAGTGACGAACAAAAAGAACAATTTTACGAAGAAATGGAGAGAGAGTACGACAGTTGCCCAAGATTCGACGTTAAAATGATAATGGGAGACTTTAACGCTAAAATAGGAAAAGAAAAAACTTACAAAGGTATAATAGGGAAATATAGTAAACATGCCAAGTCCAATGACAATGGAGGAAGACTTCTGAACTTCGCTGCAGAAAGAGAACTACTAGTCAAAGCCACATACTTACAAAACAGAGATATATATAAGGGGACTTGGATTAGTCCGGACGGACATACCATAAACCAAATTGATCACGTATTGATTGAGGCAAAGCATACGAATAAAGTAGCAAATGTAAGAAGCCAAAGAGGAGCGGACATAAGTAGCGACCACATAATGGTAAGAATAACAGTAAAAGAAGAAATAACCCAAGTAAAGAATGTCAGACCAGGAAGAAGGAAACTAAACATAGAATCCCTAAAAGAAAAAGACATAAAAAACAAATATATAGAAGTAATAAACAAAGGATTAGAAGAGATAGATAATGAAATGAGCGTTAATGAAGAATGGAGAGAAGTAAGCAAACTAATGAAAGAAAAAGCGGAAAAAACACTAAGGAAAGTTAAAAAAGCGCAAAACGGATGGTTTAACGAAGAATGCGCAAGAGCAATAGAAGAAAGAAGGAAAACGAAATTGGAGTACTTAAAAGACAATAGTAAAGAAAATAAGGATAAATATAAAGAAACTAGAAGATCAACAAAGAGTATAATTAGAAATAAAAAACGACAATATGAAAATTCACAAATCGAAGAGATAGAAGAGAATTTCAAGCAAAATAAATTACAATGGTTATATGCGAAAACGAGAGAAATGAAAAAGAAGAAACACCAACAAATAACCATGGAAAAAGAAGGACACAAAATAGCGAATAAGAATGAAATCAAAGAACTATGGGTTGAATATTACGAACAAATGTTCAAAGACGAAGTGGAATGGGAAGAAGAAACAGAAGAAATTGAAGAGAATCAAAGTGAAGAAGTCCCAAAGCCAGAAGAAGTGGAAAAAATAATAACGGAACTAAAAAACAACAAGGCAGCAGGAAGCGATGGAATATACAATGAGTATTTGAAATATGGAGGAGCAGCACTAACGGGAAAAATCTACAAGTTAATAGTGAAGATATGGCAAGAAGAAGAAATACCGGATGATTGGAAAGAATCAGTAATAATACCAATCTATAAAAAAGGAAAACCGGAGAAATGCGAGAACTACAGGCCAATAAGTTTACAAAATGTAGTATACAAAGTATTGGCAAAAATAATAAATCAGAAATTAAAAATAACAACTGACCAACATCTAGGAGAATATCAATGTGGATTTAGGTCAAATAGATCTACAATAGACCAGATCTTCACTATTAAACAAATACAGGAAAAATGTTGGAATAAGAATATCAAAATTTATGCGCTCTTCATTGACTTCCGACAAGCATATGATACAGTTAAAAGACCAAAGATAATAGAAGTATTAAAACAAATAAACTGCCCCAAGAAACTGCAGAGTCTAGTAACGCTAACACTAAAAGAAACAGTGAGTAAAGTAAGAACGAGAAACATAGAAACAAAGCAATTCCCAACATACAGAGGACTAAAACAAGGAGACCCAATGTCCAGTACGTTATTTAATCTAGTACTAGATGAAGTAATCAAGAGAAGTGATATCGAAAGAAATAGTAACATACTCAAAGGACCACATCAATGTCTAGCGTTTGCTGATGACGTACTAATATTAACGAGAACAAAATATGAGCTACGGAGAATAGCCAAAGCAATAATAGAAAATGCAAAAGAAGTAGGCCTCGTAATAAATGAGAAAAAATCGCAATACATGGTGATGGGAGAAACGAAAGAAAATGAATCACTGCAATTTAACATCGAAAACAAAGTATACAATCTAAAACAAGATATGGATCATAATTGGCTAAATATTTATCGGCTAAAATCCGCGAACTTTCAATCACCGCCAGATGTCTAGCATTTTCATTTGATAACAAACGCGAATTATCATTTGTAAGCAATCTGCTATTATCACCCATATTAGCAAGCAGCCTGGTGTTATCATTTGTAAGCAATCGGTTGTCATTAGCAGTGAGCAGCCTTGTGTTATCGTTAACCAACAACCTAGGTGGTTCACTAACGTTTACCAAGTGAAGACGGTTGGTGTCGCTAAGAAGAACACGATTGTCTGTGAGCAGATGGGCATCGTTAAGTATTCTCGAACCATCATTTGAAAGCATTCGAGTGTTGTCTTGCTGCATCATTCGAGGTGGCTCAGGCTGCATCATTCGGTTGTCTGTTGGTTGCATCAGACGGTTGTTCTGCTGCTGATCATTTGTTGGATGAAATTTTACTTCATTTTGGGTACTAAACTTCGGCATTCGAGGTTGGGTTTCTTGGGTATTGTATTTTGGTGATGGTGCATGGACCTATAAAGTACACAGATATAATTAATTTCAAATATGTTTAAAAAATCAAAGAAGACAATGTCTTTAATTTAAAGTGTGATTTATAAAAGTTTGTGTTCTTGGTAAATTTGAAATTTCAGATCCAGGCCAAGCATTTTTTTTTTATTTTTGAAAATAACATATTTAGGAGTCTCGGGACAGAAACATTGTTAACTGTTACAAGAATACATCATGTAACCATCTCAAATGTTTTCTGAATCAAAACAGAAACATGTTTGAACAATTCTTATAGACAACTTTAAAATTTTTATTTATACTGGACTCTGTTTTTAGATCATTTTCATATTATTGTATGTATAGCATTTATCATAAAATTGTGTTACATTGATTTAGAATCTAAATTTAGTTTTTTGTTTTAGTTATATTCTGTTGATTCTCATTTTTCTGCCATTACACAATATACCATGAAATAATACCAGAACATGACAAAATTAAGAGTATACATGATTTAATAGGGTTATTTTCAAAAATAATTAAAGGAGTTACGTGTCCTGGTACTGATATATGTGACACCCTGTATATAAACTTATCGTTTATGATTTTACACCTATAAAAGAATTAAAAATTATACAAACCTTCATATGTGTATTAAGAGTGCTAGATTGTGAAAAAGCCTTGCCGCATGTAACACATACATAAGGTCTTTCACCTGAATGTACACGCATGTGACGTAAGAGAATGGTATTCACTGTAAAACCTCGCCCACAGACACTACAAACATATGGCCGCTCTCCTGTGTGGTTACGCATGTGGTATTTCAGTTTCATTACGGTGGTAAATCTGCACATAACAAGTTTTATATTAATTCTGTGTTAATTTTCATTTCCACTTTGTTTATTACCGTTTTTGACAAACAGAGCACTCAATGGGTTTTTCAGTTCCATGTAAACGTTTGTGGCTTGTGAGATCTCCAGATTGTCGGAATGCCTTTCCACAGAAATCACAAACAAATGGCCGCTCGTTTGTATGGGTTCGCATGTGTATTTTTAAGCTGGCTTTTGAAACGTAACCATTTTTGCATACTTCACAAGTAAATGGACGTTCACCTTAAAAAACAATTTTCTTTAATAATTATTTCTAGTTACTTTTAAAAATAATATTTACCTGTATGTGTTCGTAAGTGCAACTCAAGATTAAACCTCTGAGGAAAGCACTTTCCGCAAATATTACACAAGAAAGGTCGATCTCCCGTGTGTTGCTTAATATGGACATCCAATGTGCCAGCATCGGGAAATTCACTTTTACAATAATCGCAAATGTGTTTGAGCAATGCAGGATCTCCTTCCTTTTTTTCATGAATTTTCATGTGTTTAAGTAAACTATTTTCGGCATAACAGCCTTTATTGCATACTTTACAAACAAAAGGTTTTTCACCGTGTGCTTCAACAAGTGCTTATTTAAAAGCGTGGTATGAATAAAACGCTTACTGCAAAGTTTACATTGGTACGGTTTTTGGTCCTCGGGCATGTGGGTGCGCATGTGGTTGTTCAAGTAATTTTCCTCTGTGAAACCTCGAGGACATAACTTGCATTTGTAAGGTCGGTCTTCTATGTGAGTACGTAAATGTTTGCGGAATGATTTTAGGTTTATGAATTGTTTTTTGCATACGTTGCATTGGTTGGTGTTGCGTTTTAATTTCTTTAAAGCACCTGTAATAAAACAATCACTTTAGTTGTTGTTTTCTTAATTTGTTGAAAACTATTCCCCTAAATGTTATTTTAGAAATTATGGCTGCACCATAATAGAGCCTCAGATCTCAAATAATTGGAAAACGAGAGGTGAATTGCTAAATTGGCACGCTAGGTCGTCAAACCTCATAAAACGGGTCAGAGGGAGAATCACCAATTCCAAATGGCTATGGGAGGTTTCATTTCTTGCATCGCAATGAGATAGTATTTAACATCCTATTATTGATTCGCCCTGTATATTATATAACAAAAATAACTTAAGGTCATTTTATTTCTATAAACTAATCTAGGGTCCACACTTAAACATTCACCAATAACTTACTTGCTTTGCCCCCAACTTTGGCCAAAAGTTTCTTTTTCGTAAGTTTACTTTTCTGTAATTTTGCAGCCTTTAATAGTTGTTTTTGAGCAATGGCCTTTTCATCACTTGGGTTATCTGAAGCTGTCTGACTTAAAAGAGTGAAGTCTTGTTTGAAAGAATCGTCGCTATCATTTGAAGAATCGTCTAGGCCAAAATTGTCAAGAAGCAGATGTGATGTGTACAGGTCAGCATGTGAGTTGTCTTCCTCTTCTTGCTTGCAGGGCTTGGGGTTCAGCGGTTTTCCGAGATATTGCCTTAAATTTGCATCGGATTGTTCGCAGAGTTGTTTGAAGGAGAATGCTCGATTCGCTTGATGAACACATTGTAGGCATATTAGGGTTGGTAAACCATCACCATTTTCTATCTGAATTGAAATAGAAGTGAATTATACAAAAAATTCCCCAAAAGGGGAATTCAGTAGTTATAGTACTTCTCCAAGCATATAACTTGAACAATACTGCTACAGTCTTTGCAGGAAGAATTGATACACTTTACCTGCAAAGACTTAAACTGCAGGTAAAACTGAAGGCTGTTTCGTCCAAAACAAGCCTGGCATGTACAGTGACCGCCAAAAAGTCTGCACCATATGGAAAACTTTTTTATTCATTTGTCTTTTTTTAAATGGGTTTCGGCATAAGTTTCAGCATGATTAACAACCACAAAATTGCCAAATATATTAGTCGTCACAACTATGACATCGCCAAAATGACATTTGAAATTTTAAAATGGCCTAAAATGCCCTTTTTTTTTATCAAAATATGGAAAACTGCCGCAAGGAAAAGTTGTTTGTAATTACATTAAAATTCTAAATATGAAGTTTGGTGAGAAAATTTAGATGTTTTAGTTTATTCATTTTTTTCCAAAAATATTTAACATTTTTTTGTGTGTATTTTTCCTTTACAGTTGAGTTAATTTGAAATATTTCAATGCAAAAACACATAAATGTTTGCATTTATTTCTTATATGTAATTAATTTCTTGCAAAAAAAAACATTTTTACGAAAAATAACAGTACAATTGTGGACTATTTTCATTAATTCTAAACCCTTACAGTGGAATTTTGCACGATAATGGGCTTTAATTTAACTACCTGAAAATATCGACGACTTATCGACTATATTTTATATAAAATAATAGATTCAACATGTAATCATATTTCTCTTCATAATAGCATCTAATATCTCTAATTTGTATTTAGTACTTCGTTGCCTTGGTTGAAAAATCATGGTCTAAATGTTTTGGGACTCCCTGTACATAGGTAAACAACTTGTATACACAAAAAGTTGCCTAGAGACCCTAACCACAAAAACCTTGAATGTCAATAATAAACAAAACCTTAAAACCTTGGACGATTTTTCTAATTAGGACATTTTCTTTAAGAGTTGCTTTTCTAATTTTCTTAATTTACAGATTTTAAATTTATGCCGATAAATGTCGTCCCTAACTACCTGCAAAGGAACTTAAATTATCGACTTTATTTTATGTAAAATAATTTGTGGTCGCCCCATAATTTCCTCAAGTGATTTAAAGACCATATCAGGATAATAATTTAGAACCAACAAATCTAACCTGAATGCTAGAAAAGCCCATTATCATTTCAGCAAGTCTCATAGCTTGTCCAATGGATTCGTCGACCAAGAAGACCGAGCGCATTTCTCCCTTTTCTGTAAGACAAGCTCGGCATATTTTGCTGATATCGAACTGTGTTGGTTGCTGCATTTGGTCAGGTTTAATGTCCATCTCACTATAGGTCACAAATGTCAACAGAACACTCGTTTTTTGAGTAAACAAACACACAAACAGACGAGCAAAATAGATTGTTGCACTGGTCGATTGTGACAATGGCTTGTTGATCGCTTTTGTAGTTACGCAGCAAAATGGCGAATATGACTTTCCCTTAAGGCCGGGACACACATGACCGCACCGAGCCCGCACCGTGCCCGCACCGCAAGTCGGCTGACTGACGGTGACGATGACGGGAGACCACACATGTCCGCACGTGATCCGTGTGTCGGCCGTGCTGGTCTGTCTCACGATTGCAGTTCAGTATTCTTTTTGAAGCGTATGCAGCAGTTTCGTGGAGACAAAATGCTGAAAAATTTTACAAATAGTGAATTAGGGATGGTAGCACTTGCTTTGGAAGAAGAAGATGCTAATTGGGGGAGGAATCATCGCAGAAATCGAAATTCGACTGGTCATATAGCACTGGAAACTTTCTTATCTCTTCGGTTAATTTTTCTACGTCCATTTTAATATTAATAATATTTATTATTATTATAATAACATAAAATATAAAAACTTCGTACACCGACACCGCACCGTGCCCGTCAAAAAGTAAACAAAACTAGTCGGGCACGGTGCGCCCTCGGTGCGGTGGTGTCGGTGCGGTGTCGGTGCGGAAAGGTGGGGACTACGCCGTACTTATACATTGTGCAATTCTCTCGCCGTGCGACGTCCAACACACGGGCGTCACACGGTGCGGGCTCGGTGCGGTCATGTGTGTCCCGGCCTTTATGTGTAATGTTAATAAGGCTGATTTTCATACAGTACTTTATTGAACGCCCAGGAATTATATATCTCAGTGTTGGCCCATTACAAAATACGACAAAATTTTGGGGCACAGGTTCCAAATTTGAAAAATTGAGTGAAACAAATGAATTTAAAGACAAAAAACAAGCAACAAGTGATCATCTTTTGTTTTTGCTATTAAAAGCGTCGAGTAAGGGGAATTAGTAAAAAAATATTTAATAAGACCATTATATTGTAAGTACATGCCCATAATTTAAACAATTATGTTTTAACTGTCTCAATTTAATTAGGGTTGCCTTTTAAAATGAAAATTCAAAATTTGAACAGGTTTTCAAAAGGTGATTTTTTTATGGTAATCTAATCTGTAGTTGTTTGGTAGCTTATTTAAATAATGTCTACAGGGTGGTCACAAATTATATTTTTTATGGGAATGTTTCTGTGGCAATAATATCATACTAACAATATTTGTATTGCTTTATTATTCTTCATTGGAGGCCGATCTAGAAATTATTAATGGAAGGGGCACATTCCGATATGGTTATATCAAAGACTATGCCACTTATATGTAGAAGGTAGATTCGGGTTGAAGTTAATGTATAATCTAAATAATTTATAATTTGCAGTTACTTTTTTATATTTTTGGCGCTCTTGAATTAAGCCTTTCATTCCACAGACATTAACCAGGCACTGTAGAACAAAAAAAGAAAAGCTTACCGACAGGGCAGTAATAAAATAAACAAACAATACAGAATAGTATATTCTGTAACAAGTTTGGAATATGGCATATTCCGCACGAGTGGAAAGTTTCGTCTCGGGTGACAGTCCACGAGTGCGGAATAGCCATTCCAAAGGTGTTACAGACTATACTTTTTTTACGACTATAAATTATTGAGGTCATTAAATTTAGAAAATAAGAAAATTTTAAGTTTCGTTTCTAAAATACGCTTTGTTTGTAACTGTCAACAAAACATAAAAACAGTTGATGAACGAGAGACGCAACCTTTATTATTCAGAACAGTCTTAGAATGAAATAAACAGTGTTAGAATGAAATATTCTATAACAAGTGTTGAATGTAAGTTATTCCGTAATTAAAAGTTGTATCAGATTGCAGATATTCTAAAATAGTCGTAGAAAAAAGTGTTTATTATTTTGTTAATTCAAGATTGTGTTTTGCTTCGTTTTCTAGATATAACAAAAACATGCAGTTATTATTTATATATTATTGTTAAATTTATGCCTTTTTTATATATTACTTATTTTTTCATACCTGTTGTAATCTTATTGTCTATGGTAACGTTAAGTATAGATTTCTGTATAGTTCGTTCTCACAACTTTTCATATAGAAAGTGACGCTGACAAAATAAAAAATTCAATTTTTTTTTATTTTTTCAAAAAACATTGCACAAAAACTGATAACTCGATTTTTTTTCATGTTGTGAGCTCATAGAGCTGGGAATGAGCCACAATTTGGTTTGTGTCGCAGCCCGCTAATTTGTATGTGATGCCTTCAATGAATTTTTGAAAATTTGTTCTAACGCCTATTTATTCAAAATCGAGTAATCAGATTGGGATGAAATTTGATATTGGGAATTACCTAGGGGTACACAACGTTACAGGCTACGAGAAATTTTGGAACTACTAAAACACAAAGTGAAAAAATTATCAGAATTTTTGACTTTTTCAAAAAAGTTTTACTCTAAAATTGGCCTCACGATTGGCCTTCAAAATTTATAGGCTAATAGAGCTAGGGATGAGCTATAATTTAGTTCGTGTTCTATTCTACTAGTTTGTCTGTGACGCCTGCTATGAATGTTTGAAAATCAAATCTTTAAGCATTTTTTTTAATAAAGAGTATTATAAAGTATTTTAGTTAAGTGAACTGTAAATTGTAAATAAAAAAATTCTGTTTCTAAATACAATAAGACACGACAAGGCAAAGCATAAGTTTAAGTGAGTTGACGCTGTTTGCTTGGTATGTTCGTAAATTGGTCCGCTCGTAATAGGGGCCGGATAGTGATCTTCCAGTCGGTGTGCGGGGAGAATGCATAGCTAGTTCCGTCGGCTTCTAGTAGACCGTATATATACAGGATGTACCAAATTGCATGTTAACTATTGGGCTCTCGCTTTTGTTTGTTTTAGATAAAAATTGTCAATGTAACATTGTCCGCGCAACTAACACCTTTAGCTCTGAAGTACCGTACAGGTTTGGTTCTATCTGGATGCTGTGGGGCTCTAGAAGGAGCTGAGTACATGCTGTGTGGCTCTACTCTGGACCATACGCTTATGCTCGATCTGGAAGCACATTTTCAGGTATTTGTAATGGGGTTCTTTATATTCTTCAGTTGGTCATAAAAACATTTCTTGGTTTCCAACACCTTACAAACAAAAAAGTGCAATATTCTTTATGTATGTTTATTGAATAACTGTTTGATTACATCTATTTCTAGATTAGCAAAAAGTTGTGCGTTAACTTTTAGATAGAACTTATAGCTTGTACTTGTACTGTGTGAACGGCGTCCCCGGTTCTATAAAACAAAAAATCTTTAACAAAAATCAATGCAATAGATGCAAAAACTTACATTAATTCAGCAACTTGTACAGTTTCTACTTTTGTCAATTTCGACTTTGCAACTAAAGTGTGAGTGCTTATGTGCTGTTGTAGCGAACTTGACTGCACAAATCCTTTATTACAAAACTTGCAGATAAATGGTTTTTCACCAGAATGTCCACGCATGTGTACCTTTAAACTACTTGAACCAGCGAATCTATAAAAAAATTATATAAAATTTTTTGCCAATCTTTAAACTTATTATTTGAACCTTTTTCCACAAACACCACACCCATGAGGTTTCTCTCCTGTGTGGGTTCTCATATGCCCTGAAAGATGTCCCGAAGATGTGAAACCTTTGTTACATACAGAACAAATATGAGGCTTATGTCCTGTATGCGATCTGGTATGTATAACAAGGGTTTCATGTCGGCTAAACGATTTGCCGCACAAATTACATGTATAGGGCTTCTCCCCCGTATGAATGCGCTGATGTATTGCTAGAGTATTGGATCCTGCAAAAGCTTTACCGCATGTTGTACATACATATGGTCTTTCCCCAGTGTGTGTTCGCTTATGAATTCCCACGTAACCTGATTGAGTGAATCTGAAATTATTTTTACTCTGAATGTGTACGAATTATTCGTTTTGTTGTGGTAATACCCCTTGCCACAGGTAGGACATAAGAAGGGTTTCTCGCCTGTGTGTACTCTTAAGTGTTTTTCGAGATTGCAGATTTGGGTGAAACTTTTTTGACAAATATCACAAACATACGGTCTCTCACCTGTGTGTGATCTTATCGTGCACCGTACACCGTACACCGTACACCGTGCACCGTACACCGTACACCTTACACCATACACCATACACCATACACCATACACCATACACCATACACCATACACCATACATCATACACCATACACCATACACCATACACCATACACCATACACCATACACCATACACCATCACCCTACACCGTACACCGTACACCGTACACCGTACAAAGTACACCGTACACCGTACACCGTGCACCGTACACCGTACACCGTACACCCTACACCGTACACCGTACACAATACACCGTACACCGAACACCGTACACCGTACACCGTACACCCTACGCCGTACACCGTACACCGTACAAAGTACACCGTACACCGTACACCGTACACCGTACACCGTACAAAGTACACCGTACACCGTACGCCGTACACCGTACACCCTACATCCTACACCCTACACCCTACACCGTAAACCGTACACCGTATACCGTACACCGTACTCCGTACACCGTACACCGTACACCGTACACCTTACACCATACACCATGCACCATGCACCATGCACCATGCACCATACACCATGCACCATACACCATACACCATACACCATACACCATACATCATACACCATACACCATACACCATACACCATACATACATACATACATACATACATACATACATACATACATACATACATACATACATACATACATACATACATATATACACCATACACCATACACCATACCACCATACACCGTACACCGTACATCCTACACCGTACACCGTACACCGTACACCCTACACCGTACAAAGTACACCGTACACCGTACACCGTTCACCGTACACCGTACACCCTACATCCTACACCCTACACCCTACATCCTACACCGTACACCGTACACCGTACCACCGTACACCGTACACCGTACACCGTACACCTTACACCGTACACCGTACACCGTACACCGTACACCATAAACCATACACCATACACCATACACCATACACCATACACCAGTGTACGTGTTACGCTAAAATATGAGAAAATCAAATTAAAACAGCGAAAATATAAAGGTGGATAAAACACTCACCAAAATATATGAGAGTTCACTGAATAAGAAGGTTTCTAACAGAGAAATTCGTTACGATGAACTTTAAGAAAACCTCGATAATTTTCCAGCCCAACACTTCTCTCATTTTCTTTTAAAAAAAACCTATTTCCGCCCGTTCTCTCCTACTACCAAACTTTTAAAGTCAAAATCCCCTATATTTCAAGAAAGTAACCAAAAATATATTTAAGCATAAACGTGCCTCAATTAAATTATTTAAAAAGAAGAAAAATAAATTATCCACAAACAAAAAAATCTTGCAGATTTTTTATAAAGAAAAGAAAATATAATTAATCGGAAATTAATAAAATATAAAGAAATACGATAGAAAATCGTTATTTAGATTAATATTGAAATGTTCACTTGAACGAGCCGCCCATGAATAAAATCAAGGTCACTTACGACAGAATTCAGAAATGATCTAGGTTATGTTTTTGTTATTATTGAAAACTGAAATATCTAACATAAAATCTGAAAGAAGACAGTTAATTAGAAAATTTACACGCCAACTCTACTAGAAAATTACTTCTGATTGAAGAAAAAACTTGAAGAAACGACAGAGGTAAATAGGAATATAACCTAACCTATATTACTTAAATCAAAATTTTTTTAGGAAATTCACACCACAAACTCTAGGGATAATAAACCAAAGCTACTTAGTTTAAACAACCACAAGGGAAATAAAGCAGACTATCATCAACCATTATCAAGAAACTTAATATAAGAATCATCGAAAAAATAAATGCTACAGTATGTATGTATGTATGTATGTATGTATGTATGTATGTATGTATGTATGTATGTATGTATGTATGTATGTATGTATGTATGTATGTATGTATGTATGTATGTATGTATGTATGTATGTATGTATGTATGTATGTATGTATGTATGTATGTATGTATGTATGTATGTATGTATGTATGTATGTATGTATGTATGTATGTATGTATGTATGTATGTATGTATGTATGTATGTATGTATGTATGTATGTATGTATGTATGTATGTATGTATGTATGTATGTATGTATGTATGTATGTATGTATGTATGTATGTATGTATGTATGTATGTATGTATGTATGTATGTATGTATGTATGTATGTATGTATGTATGTATGTATGTATGTATGTATGTATGTATGTATGTATGTATGTATGTATGTATGTATGTATGTATGTATGTATGTATGTATGTATGTATGTATGTATGTATGTATGTATGTATGTATGTATGTATGTATGTATGTATGTATGTATGTATGTATGTATGTATGTATGTATGTATGTATGTATGTATGTATGTATGTATGTATGTATGTATGTATGTATGTATGTATGTATGTATGTATGTATGTATGTATGTATGTATGTATGTATGTATGTATGTATGTATGTATGTATGTATGTATGTATGTATGTATGTATGTATGTATGTATGTATGTATGTATGTATGTATGTATGTATGTATGTATGTATGTATGTATGTATGTATGTATGTATGTATGTATGTATGTATGTATGTATGTATGTATGTATGTATGTATGTATGTATGTATGTATGTATGTATGTATGTATGTATGTATGTATGTATGTATGTATGTATGTATGTATGTATGTATGTATGTATGTATGTATGTATGTATGTATGTATGTATGTATGTATGTATGTATGTATGTATGTATGTATGTATGTATGTATGTATGTATGTATGTATGTATGTATGTATGTATGTATGTATGTATGTATGTATGTATGTATGTATGTATGTATGTATGTATGTATGTATGTATGTATGTATGTATGTATGTATGTATGTATGTATGTATGTATGTATGTATGTATGTATGTATGTATGTATGTATGTATGTATGTATGTATGTATGTATGTATGTATGTATGTATGTATGTATGTATGTATGTATGTATGTATGTATGTATGTATGTATGTATGTATGTATGTATGTATGTATGTATGTATGTATGTATGTATGTATGTATGTATGTATGTATGTATGTATGTATGTATGTATGTATGTATGTATGTATGTATGTATGTATGTATGTATGTATGTATGTATGTATGTATGTATGTATGTATGTATGTATGTATGTATGTATGTATGTATGTATGTATGTATGTATGTATGTATGTATGTATGTATGTATGTATGTATGTATGTATGTATGTATGTATGTATGTATGTATGTATGTATGTATGTATGTATGTATGTA